>RBNI01002767.1:0-17576 GCA_003990745.1 Jimgerdemannia flammicorona | reverse complement strand
AAGAGATAACAAGACAGTTAAAGATAAGAAGTTTGAGGACTATAAGACCTTGGGAAGGCACTCCAATAAGAACTTGCTTATAACAACTTGAGTTAGTCTAAGAGATACACCTTGAAGAGAATCTGGCATATTTGAAGGACTCAGCGACCACTACATGACAATAGATCAAATTACTACTAACTATATTCTCTGCTAAATTTGAAAATTAAATATAGATACTATGATCCAATATTACCCAATCATTCTTATATCTAATTTAGATCATTTATTATAACTTTCTTCTGATTAAATTACTTTATCTCTGAAGTATCAATTTAAACTTCCAAGGTTCTATATTATAATATAGTAGATATATACTAGCAGAGGTGTAGTAGATTTTTTATTTTGAATACTTGATCTTTTTTAACTATTCAGAGTTCTCAGATATAGGGGTGGATAAGTTTGAAGTATATCTGCTAGCAGGCTTACTAGTTGTTTACTTGTTTGCTTGAACTATTTTGATCTGAGATTCATATACTCTAGATACTAAGAATATTTATATAAGTTTGCTAACTATATAGTATATAGCTAAGTTAGAACTTCTTTTTATAAGTCATTTTGTACAGTTGAGAGATCTGTATATCTGTATGATTTGTATAATTATATATTTTATATAGTTGTCTAAATTATATAACTGAGAGATTAAGTAACTATTAAACTAAATGCTATATTATATCAGGAATTAGATTTAAGTATGATGATTAAATATCTATCTCCTGATTATGGTTTCTAATTCCGATCAACCATTACAACTTTTATTTGATAAGTAATTTTTTTAATAAATTCCCTTATTCTAACTTTTATATTTTAACTAATATATTCTTATAGTATATTATCTGCTCAATTATATTTTTGTAATTATGTCTCTTCACTTATAAGAAATTTTCTATAACTATACTTTGGAAATAGGCAAGGGCTTACTGCTCATCCTTAAATAGTTTGTAGATCTAATTGGTGATAGTATTCTGGATATAGCATATCTAGTACTCAGTAATCTAGTTTTATTTAATTATATCTGTCTTCTTATTTTGTAATTATTTTTTCTTAAACTACTCTTGAGACTCTATACAGTTCCAATAGACTCAAAAGTGTAAAATACATAATAAGCAGATTTTTTTTTTTTTTTTTTTTTTTTTTTTTTTTTTTTTTTTTTTTTTTTTTTTTTTTTTTTTTTTTTTATAGTTACTTAGAGTTTACTATTTATTACTCATCCAGTCTATTGGAATATAATTACAGTACCCTAACCCACTATTCAATTCTCCTAGAAGACTCTCCTCTATACTCTAATAATTGAAGGCTACCTTACTATTAGTTACTACAATCTTCCCATTACTCTACCTATATATCTTCTCAATCAAGTAGTACCAATAACCTCCCTGCAGACTCCACCCCATCCACAAACTCATCAAGATATCCCCCATCAATTCTTTCCATATTGCTAAATACTCTCTTAACTCAACTGCTGCTCCTCCTTAAAAACAAATAACCAGTGTCCAGCCAATTCTATCTATACAATCAAAACCCACCCAATAGTAAGCTACTCATTTCCAATCTTACCCTCAAATCCTCCCATTGATCTCTCTCATCATCTCTTCTTCTTACAATACCCAATCGATCTCCAACTACTATCTAAAAGTCTTTAAGTATCTTACACTCTCCCAGCCAATATTCTGACATCTGCACCAAACTCTCTTTCTGCCTTATATTTTAATACTCCTTACAATCAAATTGTCCACCTTCCATCAGATAGACTGAATGAAAGTTGAGTATGATATTCCTCCTCAGTAAGTACTACTACACTACTTAGAACTTAGGTACCATACCTCTATACTCTAAGACCAGACTTCAGCCTAGTCTCTCCCTTTACCAATACTTATTATCTGCCAGCCACTAGACTATACATTCTGTCTGAACCCTCTTTGGTACTCTACACTATCACTAATATCAAAGTCAATTAGTAGAGTACCCCCCAATAATATGCAATCTCACCTCCACATTACTGGGCCCCACAATACCTCTCTCTCAGCATCTTACTAGTAAAGACCAAAATAGTGTACCCCATCAACTACTCTCTACCAGAAGCCCCTATATTACATACACCCACTACTCCTCAGCCCTAACAAAGACAGTAGGTCTCCTGAGGAGCCCCTTTGTAAAAATCTCATCTTCAAGACTTTTTGTATCAGAGGAACCCATCTATCTCCCCTCAGCTCTACTGCTCTCTTCAGCCACCATGCTCACAGACAATAAAGTCTCATTGAGAAGCCAACTAGTCCAAGACTCCCTCAATATACTAGTATTGATAGAATCTCCCAGCCAATACGACTCTACCCAGCCTATATCTAGTTCTTGGCTAGCTTTAATAGTCTTTTTATCACTCAGGCCAGGAAGTTCAAATGATATACTAAGTACTATAACTTCAGTAGTCAGTAGATATTCAGAATTGAAATGGCCTATCAAAGAGAATTGATAGCCACTCCAACTCTACAGGGCCTCTATCCAAACAACCACTCATTACTCTCACCAAGCCCTAGGCAAGACTGATCTATTAACTGAAAGAAAATGCCCAGGTATCACACAGTATCTCTAGCAGAGACAATTATACTAATGATATTATCTCTTACCAGACCATTGCTCAGTACTATTGTTTTGCACTAGTGTCATTTGAGTTTCATCCCAGAGTGAGCCTCATACTACTCCACTATCTCCTTAAGTGCTTCAACATCAGTAACTAATCTAAGACCAATTATTATGTCATCTGCAAAGACTCCAATCTTTCAGATAATTACAAATACTGAGAGTTCTACCACCTTGCAATAAATCCTATCTATCAATGGCTCTAAGGATGGAGTATATAAAATAGAGAACACTGGATCACTCTGAGGAACCCCCCTACTCAATAAGAATACCACACTCTGATATCCATTATATATAAGTACCACTCTACTCTCTTCCAGTAGGCTGATCATCAACACTTAGAACTGCTGAGGGACTCTAATTCTGTCCAGTACCTTCACTAACTAGATTCTTCAGACATTATTATAGGCCTTCTCTGGATTCAGGAAGACCAGTCTCCCATCCAGCCCACTAGCTCTAGCCCCCTCAATGACATCATAAATCAAAGCTATACTCTCCTGAATTACTGGCCCCAAACAGAGCCCCATTGCTCCTCACTGAATACTTGTTGGGCCACCTTCTACAGCCTTACTACAATCACCTTGGTGATCGTCTTTCTGTCTATATCCAGGAGTATGATCAGTCTCCAGTTCTTTCAATTCTCTCTCCTACTCTTGTCCTTATATAACAATGCCACCAGTCTCAGATCCTGCCCTCCCACTTACTTCCCTGATAGTAGTATAGAGTCACAAAGTGCTGTCATCTCTCTCAGTATGTCAGAAACTCTTACAAACTTTTTGCAGAAGTCTCAGGGAAGTCCATCCTCCCCTGGTACAGTGCTTAGCTTTATTACAGCAAGAAACTATTAAATCTCCTCCTTCTGGACTGGCAGTATCAAACTGCTAAGCCATCTACTTACAGTGGGTGCTAACTGTCCAAAGTACATTCAATAGTAGCAATATGAGCCCCACCCTCCTCCTCACTCTACAGACTGCTCCACCTCTCCTTCTGAGAGCTCAAAATATTTTGTAAATGATATACCAGCAGGTCCTCATAATCTAAAACTCCCTCCCACCTTTGCCTCACTCTTCTCATCTGAAGAAGATGCTAGTGGGCCTCTCTCCCTCCTCAAACCTCTGCCAATGCAGCCATGTAGCCATTCCTTTGATATGAGACTCCTTCTTCTTCCTCAACACCTATTGTAACTCTGTTATCTCTAGCTTCACTTATATCAACCTCTAATCCTCTACTCCCTCCAAGACTAGTAGATCAGCTCATTACTCTTAAAGATAAGCTAACTTAGCAGAGGCCCAAGATACTCTCTTCTTCTGCTACCTTTCTACTATCTTACTAACCTCATTCTAATATACTCTAGCAGCCTCCTTCAATCTTACTCATCAAATACCCACTGGAGTACTCTCTTAGACCCAACTATCTACTTCTGTCCAATGTTCTTAGTCCAAATATCCCACACTCCCTTCTTAGCTAATAGAGAGAAATTGAGGTATCAATGACCAGATCCATCCCCACTTCACCCAAACCATCCATGCCCTAACAAGCTCCAATAGTCTGATTATAGATACTACTCAATCTCTAGAGACTTCCAGACATCCAGACCTCAGTTCTGCTATTACCACCCAGTTAATCCTAGTTCCAAGACTACCCACTCAATGAGTATAGACTCTCTTATCTCTCCACATTGCTCAAACAGCATTCACTAAGGATCCAAGTCACTCTATCTCCTCTCAACCCTCCAGCCTACAACTTCTGCCCCCTGCATTCCTTCCCCAATCTATCCTATCCAACTGTACCATATAGACCATATTGAAGTCTCCTTCAAATATATCTACTCCTGTCTCTATAAGGACTCTACTATCCAAAAGACCCTCAATCTACTCTATAAGCTCACTTTTAGCTATAGAGCAGTAATTTGATCTAACTATAATTGGCTCCCATCCTGGTTAATATTATTCACTCCAAACTAGATAGTTACTCCAATTTCTGCTTCTGTATATTTTATCTCTACCTTTTGACACCAGAAGCCCAACTTTGCTATTCCAAACTATAGCCCCCTCTCATTTCCTTGTCTACTCCTGTTGATCAGAGATTTCCTCACATCACATATCACAGAAGAAAGAGATTAGCTTCTAATCTCTTTAAACAAGTAAAAATATTATCCCCCCTTCCAGAACTTCTCAAGCCATTTATATTAAATGAAAAAATATAGTTGTACTGTTTATAGAGAATAATATTGAATAGATATAGCTTTATACTCATCTTCTCTCTAGCTAAGTTTAATTTATATTCTGCAATAGCCTCCTCCTCCTCAACCCACTTAGCCTCTAGTCCAACCAAAAGCTTAGCCATTATCTCATCATCCTTCTCCTCTATCTCCTCCTTATACTCTAAGTAAATCACTTGCCATATTTCCAGTCTATACCTCTGTTCCTACCAGAAGACTGTATGCTCTCTAGTAGTCACCACTAACTCAGCCTCTCTTATCTCATCCACTATATATTCTTTCTCATTCAAGAACAATACCAGTATCTCAGTCTCTAGAGCCTGTATGACACTATCTCTCTGCAGTACCCTTGCCCAGTGCTTCTCATTGATAACCCACAGATCCATATCTCCCAACTTCTCAGCCACTAAGTTATTCATTACCTATATACATCTACTGTAGGCCACCAATTGCCTTGCTCCCAGAGGTCACTGGTCAACTGTCCCCTAGTATCACAGTGTCCACTCCAGTACTTATAGTCTTATTCCACTCCTCCTCAGAGATATCCACCAGCTAATCCTCTCTAACCTCAACTACCTTACTATTACTTATTAACTTAGGCACTTCAAAACAAATATAGCAAGTCCCTAATATCTCTACATTCTTACTAATCTTTAGCTATATAACTCCAGACTGCCTTCTCATATCCTCTCTCTCCTCTCATAACTCCAGTTACCATTATCATAGAGTGTCTGATTCCTCATCTCCTGGCTCCCACCCACAGACTTTGCACTCTTCCCCCCATCATCTTCTGCCCAGACACTCTCCTGAGCACTCTCTGAGACTCTATCAGAACTTGGTGATATCTTCTCCTTCTTCTTCAAACTTGCCAGCAACTCCTTCTGCTACTAATACCTCTGAGCCCTCTCCCACTACCTCTTATCTATCTGAATGTGCTTCTCATCTACTACCTCCAGGTGTGTCAAGTTTACATATATCTGTCACATCATAGTCTATCACTCCACCACCCCACTGAGCTCCTCCAGAGCCTCTATCAGATTCTTCTCTTCCTCAATACTCTTCTTAACTCTCATCACCTTACAGATAAATTCACTCTACATCAATACTGAGGGTCACTTTCACAGCTTCTCAGTAGCCTCCTTTTCAGTCAGACAGAGTCTGATATCCACATCTCCTGTCTTAAACAAAGTCCCCTCTCCGACCTGGAAACCAATATTAACTATCTCACTATACTCAGTCATAACCTCCTCTATCCTCCTCCTTGTCTCAACTGTTACCACCATGGTCACTCTCTTCACTAGTAGCTAGACCACTATGGGGTCTTATATCAGACAAGTAAGCCATTGGAGCTACTACTTTTCTCATAGTCAATCCAACTTTCAATGTCTCCTCTAGAGAGGTAGACTCCTCAAAGTCGACCTCAACTCTCTTAAGCCTCTTCAGGAACTTTACTGATACAGCTCCAGTTATCTGCTTTTAGATTAGCCCCAGTATCATCTTTACTATCACTACTAAGTCCTGAAAGCACAATGTGACTACAAACTCTAAGATTGATTTTATGAGTAATAGGGTCACCACAAGACCTATTATACTATCTGCCAGGTCTCTCTACCCTTGTCAGTCCTCCTGTATAGCTCCACCATCAGCTGTCACATCTGCTTTTTTTCCAGATTCTCTGTCACACCTCTATCAGTAGTCACACCACTACCTCCAGCCACAGCCCCTCATACCCCTACCCTTGGAGAGGACCCTCTATCCTCCCCAAGTTAGCCTTGCCTTTTCCCTCAGCTACACTAGCCTGAGTACCTACTGGCCATCTACTCTCCTTCATCTTATTAGCAAAACAATAGGGCCCAAATCTGCTGCCATTACTACCTGATACCAGCTCCTCTCCAGATCCTTCTCCACTATTCATATCTTCAATAGAGCCTATTCCTAGATCATAACTCCTCCCCACATACTGCCAACTGAATGCCTGACTCAGGATATCTGTCAGGACTCTTGCTCAATTATATATTACTAGTACCTTTTCTCTGAGTTATATTAAAAGGTGTTTCTTGAAGTTTGTATAATACAAATTATAACAATAAGTAAATCTATATAATACTTTGAATACTATCAAAGAAATCCTCTATAGCTAATGGCTTCATAGAATACCATTATCTTTCCATAGCTCACTGGATAGTACTTATAATCTTGAGGGTGAGAGCTATAGTCTATTAGTTAGCAATAGTACTTCTTGAATCAGTTTCAGTAGATAGTAGAGAGGATAATTGTCTCTGATAGTTTATATAGCCAAAAGGTAGTTCTTTTTATATTTTTTACAAGATAAGGTCCTTTCCACATAGGCTCTAGTTTTTATAACCATAAAGCTTCTACTATATTTCAATATACTCAGACTTTTTCTTCAATTTTTAGAGTTATGAATATAGCTCAAACTTCAGCAAAGTGGCTGTAGCCACTATCATGCAATATTTCAGGTCTTTCATGCAATCTTAGCTTAGTGTCAGTTCCCTGCCACATCATTTCTTATGCAATCTTAGCTTAGTCTCAATTTCCATTGCACAGTTTCTTATGCAATGTTAGCCTAGTCTCAGTTCCCTGGCAAGATGCCAGTAGCAAATAGCTTAGCAATGTTTCAGTATACATTATATATAATATCCCCCTGAGCAACTGAGTATACATTGCATCTTAACAATCAAGTGCATAGACTATATCTATATACTTAGTTAGTTCCTGCAATCAGTTTACACAACCCATCCTGCCCTTTCCTTTTGGAGGAGGAATAATAAATGTGCAGCCCCTTCACTTTACGTGAATGGTGGGCCTGTGAAGTTCATGCTTCCATATTTATCAAACCTATCAACCCAGCTTATATCAGCATACTCGATTTAGCATAACACATCTCATATACATTTCATGCAAAGGACACTTTGTAATAATTTCTAAGGGCTTATAGATCTTCTCTACATTTTTCATTGTAATACTTATATCTTGATTATATAATCTTATTATAAAGAGAGAGGCACTTTATTGAAGTTACATAGGTCACATATTTCTCTACATTAATGATGAATAATTTAAGTCTAATGAAATAGCATAAGGTCACATACTGATATATCAAGTTGCCATCTCAACACTCCTGCTCAATAAGATATATAATCCAAAAGAATATAAACTAGAATAGAAGCATACTAGGGTAAACCAAATATAACTAACAGGATGCTATCTAGATAACCACAGAAGGTCAATATTCTCTACTTATGAGCATGAAAATAGATAAAGAATGTAGTAAAAAACTGGTAAAAAATTTTTATCAGTTGAAAAGTATTTTGAAATATATCTGAAAATACTTATAGGTGAAGAATATAATATATATAATCTACTCATAGATGAGAGATATAATCAATATAGATATCAAATATATATATAATATGTAACACAGTAAGGGAGGCTTTTTGCAGTCTGAAAAATATTCTGTGATTAATCACAAGCCTGGCATATAGCTTATAAGACTCATTTCTTTAGCATATTACTCAAACTTTGGCTTTGAAAGGGCTTTGGATATACTCTGTAGAAGTATATTCCAGGTGTATGGTACCAGATTCTATACATTCATATATAAAATGATGCTGTATATTGATAAGCTTTATTCTACTGTAGTATATCAAATTCTTGACAAGTATAATCATAGATTGGTTGTCTTGGTATAGTGTAGTACTTTCTTGTATAAATCCAAGCTCTTTTAATAGTTTGCAGAGCTATATGGCTTCTTTTGTTGCCAATGATAAAGCCTAATAATCAGCTTGTATAGATGATGTTGCAAAGGAGGATTGTTTAGGTATTTGCCATGAGATGATGGACTCTTGTTATCTTTGCCAATATAGAAGAGATATCTAGAGATAGACTGGCAATCATCTAAGTCTCTAGCCCAATTAGCATCATATATGCCAGATATATCACAAAATTGATTTAAAATCTCCCACAGATCTCCATCTCCAGCATCTCCATCTCCAGTATCTCCAGGCATATCCATCTCCAACGTCTCCATCTCCAGTGTCTCCATGCATATCCATCTCCAATATCTCCACCTCCAGTGTCTCCAATGTTATCCAGTAGTCTCCAGCCGTCTCCAGCCATCTCCAGCATCCTACAATATAATGTACAGAAGTCACTAAAAATATCATAGAGCTGTATGTTGTGACGAACGTGACTTTTCGGGTGGCTTGGACGGCTGACTAAGCCTCCGTTGTTACACAAACGTCTCGTCTATGGTGGCAAACCAAATCCGGATTTCTCTATACTGACTGATTTCCTTGTTATGGAAAGAGGGCCGCATGAAATTTCAGGAATAGAGCTATCCTCTTGAAACTTGGCGTAGGGATAGCCTCAAATTGCCAGAAAATTATCCTGATCTCTGTTTCTTGAAATATCTCTTGGTTATGGAGATATTTGGACTTGAAATTTTGATCATGGTTTTGGGAGAACTTAAATAACTTGTCAATGGATTGGGGAATGGTCTTCAACTTTGGATAGGTTGTAGCTGAGGTCTCTGGCGAATTTCGGGAGGTGTTTTCTCTCGGGTATTCTTGGTGGTTCTCCAGATATGGGTTAGTTTATCACGGTAGTGTATTTTGAGGTATCTCCTCGATGTTTTGGTGTATATCTCCGCAGGAACAGGTCGTAATCTCATTAAACTCGGTGAGAATGTTTTAAATTGTCTTGGCAAGCTCCGTTCCAAAGGGGAGATCCATTGGATTCGAACTGAGCTCGAACGATTCGATCATATCGTGGGAACCGGTCTCCGGTTTTGACTTGATTTTACTGAGGTACCGAATTGAGTCACTGCCATCATCCGAATAGAGTTACTGACCCACAGTATCAGATTGCCGAGTCACACAAGAAGTACTGCCCTCATCTGAATCGAGTTACTGATCCACAGTATCGGATTGCCAAGTCACACAAGCAACCACTCTAATTAAATCCCCATCTTACTCCTTCGATAACCCATGCCCTCTCATGGCTACCACCATTATACTAAATTGTATGTGATAACAAATTAGATGAGTATAAGTTTGTGTATTTGGGCGAATGTGTGCATGAGGAATGTTTCTGTCTCGAATGCATTGCATCGGTCAGTTCGAAAGAACCTGACATACAATATGTTTACAAATAGGGAGGTGGGTGGGAGTAGAACTGTATGATAGTGAAGATAATTGAGCATAAGGGAAAGGGGACAAGATGTTGGGCATACAATGAATTCTGTAATTGTATGATATATATATATATAATTGCCTAATCGAGTAATACGCGTCTTTAATGCACTATCCCTTCAGGATCCCTTCATTAAATCCCCATCTTACCCCTTCGATAACCCATGCCCTCTCATGGCTACCACCCTTATACTAAATTGTATATGATAACAAATTAGATGAGTATAAGTTGTGTATTTGGGCAAATACATGCATGAGGAATGTTTCTGTCTCGAATGCATTACATCGGTCAGTTCCAAAGAACCTGGCCCAAAAGATTAGAAGTTATCTCATGGTCATCGGGCCTACTCGGGATATATATCCATAAGCAAGGGCCCTGCACAGGTGAAAGAATAGAATAGAGATAGATTGAAGAGTAAATGCCAGACCATAGTTATGGAATCCTATACTACCATAGTCTTGGGACTCACCTCATAAGGCATGTCCTATGCAGATCATCGTGGACTGATTCTGCGTCATAGTGGGCCACGCCAAACCATGGTCATGGAATCCTGCACTACTGCAGTCTAAGGATAAGGTCTAAAATAGGTATGTCCTATGCAGATCATCATGGACCCATTCTGCATCATGGTGGCAAAGACTCAATCATGGTTATGGAATCCTGCACTACTATAGTCTTGGGACCAATGCCAGTAGGCATGTCCTATGCAGATTGTCATGGACCAATTCTGCATCATAATCAGAGAGTGTCAGGTGCACATGATGCTAAGGCCGATGTAAGGTAAAGTATGTGGGATTTTGGCATCCGAATATATAGTTGATAGGCATCACTACACCACTACCTAAGAATTTGAATCTCATAGTCTGAGAACCCTGCTTCGGTGGCATCGGAGGCAGCACCAATACAAAAACTATGACCAGCGAATGCCAATGCTGGGAGCCTGATGGCAGTGAGAAGGGGCTGTAGGCCAGATAAGAGCCAAGCGCGAGAAAATGGGGCATCATCAGTATGTCAGAAAAGCAGTGAATCAGGTGAGGCAGGGAAGGAGAGGAAGAGAGCTTGGAGGAGGAGGATGGTACATGGGGCACCAGTAGGTGCTCGAGCAATGTAGAGAGTGGTGCCTCTTCGAAAAGAATCAGTTTTGGATGAAGGGATAGACAGAGAGATATAGGAGGGTTTGTAAATGGAGAGCACAAATTGTATAGCCGAGCGGGCAAGGTCAGTAGTAGGGTCAAATGATGAAGGGCCCCAGGTGAATTCACCTGACTGGAGGAATCCAAAATATGTGAGCGTAATGGCCACTGCAAAATTAAGGTGGTTTTCAATGGAGAGGTCGAGAAAAGGAAGGATCCATACCAAAATGAAGATAGAGATAGGGAGGCATGGTCGAGAGGGAGGTTTACCGAGCCAGCATTTGATGCCCCAGAAGACTCAGAGGAGTTGAATCAAGCCATCCAGAGGGTCAGGAAGACTGATGTTGATATGGAGGGAGCAGATGGCAGAGAGGCATACCTTGATGGTAACAGGACATAGGTATCAGAGAGCCAGAGCAGATATCCATAGAATCAGATGATGTTCAGAGGCTGGCAGAAGGGAACCATCTGAGTTATAGAGGTTATTGGCAGCACAGAAGTTGATGAAGCTGTGTTGACTGGTGGAATATGTCCATTGTGTAGAGCCTGCCAGGCCAAGCCATAGGAAGAATGCAGCAAGAGGTGGAAAACCATAGTAGGGAGAGAGCCCAGTATAGTAGGGGTCTGATCCACATGAGGGACAAGGGTTTGGAAGTGGGAGAAATCAAGATAGGACAATGCATCAGTGATGGCATTGAGTTGAGAGGGGATGTATGATGTATGTAACTGAAATGAATATGATGTACCTAGAAACAATAGTTGGTATAGTAGCTCGAGGAGTTTGGGGTTATGAGAGGTGCCTGAGTTGATACATGACATTGCTGCTTGGTTGTCTATATGCACATGAATATGTCAAAAGCACCAGCACAGACCCAAAGTAGTGGTAGTGACCACAACAGCATATAATTCCTTAAATTGAATATCCTCAGAACAGAGTTCTGCTGGTCAAGGGATAGTGAACCAAGCTCTATCAAAAAAGATAGCAAAGCCGAAAGTGCTGCTGGCATCTGTCCAGAACTAGTCATCAGTCACTTCTTCCTGAGGTGCAATTATTGCAACTCCATTCCATAATATAAGGAATTGTGACCACCATTGGAGATCAGCAAAAAAGTCTGCTGATAAGTTAATATGGTAGTCTGGGTGTGTGACAGAGGTTGAAATGTCAATGAAGCAGCAGAGAAAGGGTCGACCTTGTGGAATAACGCGGCATGTGAAGGAGAGGAAACCAATAAGCAAGAGTATTTCCCGTTTTGTAGCAATTGCTTGGTTAGAATGACTGCAGAAGCTGGAGATCGTGGTGAGGATGGCTTGGATTTTTCCCTCCAGGAGACGTGCTTCCATATCATTGGTATTGATATCAATACCCAAAAAGGGGATACAGGTCAAGGGGCCTTCAACCTTCTCATCCCATACTGAAAAACCAATGGTATGGCAGATTGATAGGAGGAGCTGCAACAGAGCTGATGTCTGAGAAGGGTGGCAGGCACCCAGTATATCATCGACATATTGGACGATGTCTTCCAGACTATGGCGCTTGAACAGCCATTTCAGCATCTCTCCAAACACATTATAGAGAAATGGCCATGAGTATAGGCTGAATGGAAGAAACAGATCGAAGTAGAAAAGGCCATGCCAATGGAAGCCAAGAAGTTCCCAGTCTTCTGGATGTACCAAGATATGTCAAAAAGTATTGGCCAGGTCTACCTTGAAGAGTAAGGTCTCTCTACCAAGTCGTCATATGATGTCGAGCGCCTGGTCCAAGGCTGTATACTTAAGAGTAAAATTGTCAGGTGAAATGCCATCATTGACTGATGTGCCATAGGGCCATGATAAGTAGTGAATGCAGTACCATTTGACAGAACCTTTCTTTGCCACCATGCCCAGCAGGGAAGTCTGAAAGTTTTGGAAAGGAGGGTGGGAGAAGGGGCCTGCGATGTGGTCTGCAGCAATTTCAGTTGTAATGTCATCTAAAATTGCCTGAGAAAAGGCATGCGTAGAAGGTAAGTTGCAATATATTTAAACATGGTGTGTGTCTATGAAGCCGATGCAAATACCTTGACATAATGCAAGTGAGATTGTGGATAATAAGTGGTAGTCAGGGAAGTCTCGGAATACCAATATCTATATGTCGGCTTGAAGAGAGGTTTTTGGAAGAGGGAAGATGTCCAGGATGTGTTTGGCCGAAATCAAGGGGGTGGTGAGAGGGAAGGAGAAGGAGGTATTAGGTGGTCGAGGGGGAAGTAATGTTAAAGGATTGGAAGGGGAGAGTCTTGTTGATGGGGCAGAAGGGGGAACTATAATGAGGTCCACCAATTCGCCCACAGGATCCTATAATGTGCATTTAAACATGCCATGTGGTCTTGTGCAATGGGAGCACAGATGTCAGTAAGGGCAGTTTTGGCAGGTACAGCCAGTTAAGGAGGGGTTGACAGTATCATTCTGGTCAATGTGGTTAAATGTATGGCATACGTTTGATGACTGATAAGGCTGGTTACGCTGAGGTAATCATGATAGAGGAGGAATTCTCGGTGAATAAGCAACAGATGAGGTGGACCCAGTGGGATGGCGCAGAGGTCGAGGGAGTAGGTGCAAGGATATAAGTTCACCATCCCGAGTGGCCCATACCAAACATGATATGCAAGAGAGGGGGGTAGCTATCCATCGTATATGGAACTCAATGTGATAATTGAGTATTGCCTCCCATTGATAATCACTGTTTAGGCAGATGAGGTCGGAGATATAGTGAGAGAATGCTGTCAAGTTGGTAAGGCCTGGGAACGCATCATAGAGTATGCTGAAATATAGTAAGAAAGGGCCAAGTAGCACAAGAAGATAGGGAAAATCCTTGATCATGGCAACTTTCTGTGGCCATAAGACATGCATAAGGGTGGTAGGGTCAACCTCCTCAATAAAATGAGGATCGGAAGGAGCAAGGGTCAAAGGGGAGCAGATAACTAGTTTTCTCAGATCTTGCAGTTGAAAAGTATTGTGGAGAATGACAGAGACCATAGTGGGGTTCACACTTGAGTACTTGGCAAGGTTGGGGCTATCATATGTAGAAGAAAAAAAGGGCATATCTGGGACTGCACCTATGGGTATCGGAGCAGCCATAGAGGTAGGTAGCATAGTTGTAGTGGTAGGAGGTCTCACAGAGCTTGCCGAATAAGGAAAGTAGCTGGATGCTGGAAATAGAGATAGGATGCCGGGGTCGGTAGTAAGTGGAATGTCAGTAGGTGGATGCCAGAAACCAGAAGGGTCCAGCGACACCAGAAGTGGAAAGGCAGCAGACGGTAATGATGGCCAAAAGACTGGCTAGACCATTATAGGTAAAAACGGCTGAGTGGGAAGCTCTGGTGATTAAGGTACAAAAATATCTAAGACAGGAATGCCTGAAACTCGCATTGTGGATACGCCTATGCCCAAAACTGAAATTGGCACCAGATGTGACACAGATGCCACCAGTGCAGTGCCCAGAGGTTCAGGGTCAGTGAGATAATCAGGGTCAGATGCTGGGTCGATGGTAGCAGTTAGAAGAGGTGGAGCTTGGGATTTTTCAAGGCAGCAGCATAGAGTGATGATTAGTTGGTCTTGCTTGGTGATATAGATGTCTCAGTTGAAATCTGCCTATGGTAGTCTGGTGGATGTGCTCACAGTGAGTTCAGGTGAATGTCATAGTATATTGCAATGATTATAGAGTTGGAGAAGAGTTGTTAAAACATCATTGTCCCCTTCAGTATATGCTGTGATGGCGGCCATAATAGCCTCTATATATGAGATAAGGGGCACATATTTGAGCTGGTAGAATGTCATCCAGGGAAGTCGTCACCTGTGGTATGGCAGACCTGGCAAGAGTTGCAGGGGCATGTCATAGTCGGTGCAATTTGTATAGTTTTTTTTTTTTTTTTTTATATATATATATTTGTATGTTACTATTGTAATTATTGGTGGTTATAATGATGACTATGCTTTAATGATGAATGTGTGAGTAGAACTGTATGATAGTGAAGATAATTAAGCATAAGGGAAAGGGGACAAGATGTTGGGCATACAATGAATTCTGTAATTGTATGATATATATATATGTAATTGTCTAATCAAGTAATACGCATCTTTAATATGCTATCCTTTCGGGATCCCTTCATTAACTGAGTTCCTAAATCGAGTTTACAACTGCCACCAAGATCCACATGATGAATCTCCTACTGGCACTCACTAGAATTATTCACTAAACACTAATAGCAAATCATCAACTGCAACTAGCTATGCATTACAATATTATGATACATACAGAGAATATCTGGAGCTAATTAAACTTGAAATATGTATATCTGTCACTATAGCAATTAAGAAGATATTTCTCAAAGCTATAGAAATCTTTTTTTTCTTTTATAGCATTGCTTACAGTAGAAGAACTATCAAAGTATGGAATCAAATGAATATTACATATTATATCACTAATTTGAACGACTTCAAATGATTTTGTACATTCCAACATTACCATTCATGTATCGGGATCCCATATACTGAGCATTTTAAAGTGCTGAATACAAGCAAGATAAAATATTTTGCTTTTATGTTCATATGTAAATAGTAATTCAATTGTGCAATATTGAAGTCAAAAATATCACCTGATTTCTCTTTGATTTGGCTATTGAGAAGTGCTACCCAGTCATATTGTGGCTGTCCATAAAAACTGGAGTTACATCAGTATATACAGTGGATGACTGTATTATCTCCAAAGATATCAGGTATATAAAGATTCAATAATTGAAAAACAGTAATCTGTATTCGAATAATAATAATAATAATAATAATAATAATAATAATATGACTATAATTTTTAAATAGTAAAATTAAATATGTACCTATAGATTCTGTAGCTCTGGAAGATTGCACTTCTTTACCCAATGTCAGCTTCCTTCTCTATCTTGAAATAGATGATTATGAAGAAAATTTCGAATGCATAGTTCTAGGTTTATATCATATTGAATATTTGCTGATGATATAAGTATTGGAGAGTGTTTTGTTCAAGAGCCCAAAGAACGATGGTGGCATATATATATCTTATATAGATATAGAGGGTTTGAGACTCTCCAAATACTGCTGCTTTATCACCATAACAGTTTTGCACTGTATATAATGAATCATCTGAGGAATGTGATCATGTTTGTTGGTATGAAAATATGGTTGTTTTGTATCAGTAATATGCTGATGCTCCATATATTCTGTATCAAAGTTATCTGGAGTTCCATAATCCATAATTTGCTGTTCATAATGCTGGAGTGCATGAATCTTTGGAAGGCTGACAGAAAATCTTGATGTATCTTCAAATAATCTCTTGTATTGATTGAATTTCTCCAGAAATTGAGATGCTTTCTCCAGTAATGGTTTCGATTATACTGGCATTGATATCAGCATATACCAGTTTGTAAAGAATTGAATAGCATTAAGAGCTAACAATTCTCTATTACTGGTAAAGAAGCCTCTAGCACAAGATAAGAAAATCTAGAATTATATCAATAGGGTTGAGATGATACCATGGATGATACAAATGATTGAGATAGATGTGCAATATGATTGAGGTAATATGATTGAAATGGACAAATGATTGAGATAGATGAATGATTGAGATGGATGAATGATTGAGACAGACAAATGATTGAGACAGATGATGGGCCATACAATTGAGGTGGTATAATTAAGATGGACAATTGAGATAGATGATATGATTGAGATGGACGATACAATTGAGACAGACAATGGGTGATATGATTGAGACAAAGACATGGATACATTGATAGATGGGCATATTGATGATGGGAAAGACAACAGGGAATCAGATAAGATAATAATAATAAATATTATTATAAATACCTTCATAATATCTGCATATTCACCAGCAGTAATATATTCCATATGCCAAATTTCTTTAGAGAATTGTTTGATATTTACAAAATGTAGAATGAATGCAAATTGTTTATCAAACTCATCCAAATATTGATTTGCTTTTCGAGCATCATAGATTTCTTGCAGAAGATATTGAAACCAGTCCAGTAAATGTGACCAAACACCCTTCTTAAGTTGATGAAGCAAATCAGGCATAATAGTTGAATATATATTGCATCGAGGAATTTTCCATAGGTAATTCTAAATAAATAATTAAAGAATTAGTAATTTAATATATATATATATATTTAAAAAACTATATACATACCTGCACATTAACAAGTCCATTCATCTGGAGCAAATCTCTTACTTTTTTAACATCTCCTTGTTTTTCCAGATCTTGTGCAAGATAAAAGACTTGTGATATTTCTTGTACTATGCGATTG
>RBNI01002766.1:0-17577 GCA_003990745.1 Jimgerdemannia flammicorona | reverse complement strand
CCCCCCCCCTACTCCTTCTCTCTAAAAGACTACTTTATTGCATACAATTCCCACTCTCCCACCACTCTGTTTACATATCCTAGTCACCAAACTCCACTGCCGCCCCTCTGAAGGACCCCAACCTATCCACCATCCAGTCATCAGATCCCCCAACAGCTCCTCCCACCTTACAACTTTCTCCTGCAGGCTCATCCACTGCCCCTCCTCAAATACAAAAAGCCAATGATCTACCAGACCCACCCAAACTGCAAGCACCCACCTGACAGTGATCCAACTATCACCCACCCCCCCCACCAGCTGAGATCTCAAGTCTCCCCAGCAATCCCCATCACCCACTGGTCTTCTCTCCACCCCCAACCTATTTCCTATCTCAACCCAAAAGTCTCCCAAAACCTCACACTCTCCCAGCCAATGTTCCGGCATCTGCACCAAACCCCCAACTACCCCTACATTGTAACACTCCTCACAATCGAAACAGCCACTATCCACCAGATGCCTGGTATGGAAATTCAGCATAACGTTCCTCTGCAGCATTCGCCACCACACCACCCAGTACTTGGGGAGAAGCCACTGCTGCACCTCAGCACTCCAAGACCAAATATCAGCCCAGTCCCACTCCTCACCAATCTGGACAGCCTACTATCCACTCGGCCAAAGGTCCTGGCCAAGACCCTGCTGATACTCCACTCTGTCCCCAATATCAAAGGCAGTAGGCGGAATATCCCCCAGAAGCAGTTGATCCCATCACTATATCTGTGGTCCCCACAACACCTCCCCCTCATTGTCCTGCCAGTGCAGACCAATTCTGTATGCCCCATCCACCACTCCCTACCAAAAACCCCTAAATCGCAGCCATCTAATTCCATTGAGCCCCACCAAAGAGAGCAGATCTCTTGAGGATCCTCAGGGGGAGGTTCTCATCTCCCACACCTTCTGTATCAAAGATACCCAACCCCCCCCCTGTAGGTCAGTTGCTCTCTTCAACCACCAGACCTGCAAGCAGTACAACCTCTTAGAGAAATCCACAAGACCCAGACCTCTCTGGTCCACCGATGTCGCAAGAGTATCCCAACTGATCTGGGACCTCCTCTCTGCCCAAATCCAATCCCTCGCCACCTTTGTCAGCCTCTTCACCACCCAAGCTGGGAAGTCCAGGTGGTATGCCACATACCACAGCTTGGGGAATCAGTATGTATTCAGAATTGATATGCACCCAGCTAGAGAGATATGGCGGCCTCCCCACCCTTGAAAGACCTCCCCCCAAATGGCCACCCTGCTCTCCCACCACACTCAGGGCAGTACAGAACCATATATAGAGAGGAATATGTCCAGATACCATACCACCTCACCAGTAGGGACAATTGTTCCAATGATGTCCCCACCCACTAGTCTATTTCCTAACACCATTGTCTCATACTTATACCAGTTGAGCCTTGCCCCAGAGTGATCCTTATACCATTCCACTGTCTCCTTAAGAGCCTCAACATTGGCTACTGACCCAAGGCCAACTACCATATTATCTGCAAAAGCCCCCACCTTCCACACTATGCCATAGATAGAGAGCCCCACCACCTTCTGGCGAATCCTATCCATTAATGGTTCCAATGAGAGAGCATAGAGAATAGGGGACAGGGGGTTCCCCTGAGGCACCTCTCGATACAAGGGAAATGCCTGACTATGGTGGCCATTACACATCAATGCTGTCTGACTGCCCTCGAGCAGGTTCACTATAGAAGCCTGAAATCCAGAAGAAACACCAATATGATCCAACATCTTGCCCAGCCAAACCCGCCAGACCCGGTCATAGGTCTTCTCCTGGTCCAGAAAGACCAATCTTCTATCCAGTCCACAAGCCCAGACCCCTTCAATGACACCATGCACCCAAGCAGTTCCATCTCTTATAAGCCTGCCTCCAACAAAACTCCGCTGCTCCTCCTCCAGCACCTGTTGGGCAACCTTCTGCAGCCTTGTGACAACTACCTTAGTAACTATCTTCCTATCCATGTCCAAAAGCATGATCGGTCACCAGTTCTTCTAGTCCTCTCTCCTCCCCTTGTCTTTGTACAGTAAAGCTATATCCTGCTCTCCAACCCACTTACCGCTCCTAAGAACATGATCACAAAGAGCAGTCATCTCCTCCAAAATGCTGGGGACCTTGACCATCTTCTTCCAGAAATCCCAGGGAAGACTATTCTCTCCTGGTGCTGTCCCAGTCTTAGTTGCTGCAAGGACACTCTGGACCTCCTCTCCGCGTACCGGCAAGGCCAAGTCATCCAGTCCAACCGCTTGTGGTGGCCTCCATTCCCCTAAGGCATCATCAATAGCCGCCACATCTACACCCCCTTCATCCTCACTCTACAGACCCTGCCATCTCTCTTTCAAAACCCCAAGGATTTGTTGCATGCCATGTACTAAGTCTCCATTGGCATCGAGGACTCCATCTTACTGATGTCTCACTCTCCTAGCATTGAGCATATGGGATAAATATCTAGTAGACCGCTCACTCTCCTCAAGCCCCTGCCACTGTAGCCTAGCAGCCATATCCCACATATGCACCTCTGCCTCTTCACACAACATCTGTTGTAATTCCAAGATCTCTAATTTAATCCATGCTAACCTCCAATCCTCCACCCCCTCAGCAGTAAGCATATCTGCCCACTCCAATTGCAATCTCCTCAGCCTGCTGGAAGCATACCTCATGTGCTTCCTCCTCTGTCTCCCAGCTTCTCTCCCCACCTCTCCCCAATATACCCTCACATCCTCTTTTAATCGCATCCACCAGATACCCACCAACAAACCCTCACCCTTCCAATGACAAACTTTTGCCTGAATGTCCTCTACTCAAGAATCCCACAACATCTTCTCAGCCAGTAGGGAGGAGTTGAGGTGCCAATGTCCGGGTCCATCTCCACTCCCCCCTAACTGCCCCTGTCCCAACAGTCCCCAGTGATCAGACCATGGGCACCATTCCACCTCCAACATCTTTCAGACATCAGCCCCCCAGCATTCTGCTGTCAGAATCTATTAAAATATGTAGGTTACAACTCGATATATATGGTGGCGCAGCCTTCCTTGACTATGTCATCATGTAAAAATCACTAATAGCAATGCGTAAAAGCATGTAAGAATTAGCAATAAACAGTTTGCTTCCTCTATTCTAAGTATTCCACAACAAAGGTTATGAGCCCCGGTTAGCAGCTATACACCCCTCTTATACATACACTACACTACACTATATAATGGCTACTAGTTCAAGCAGTGCTAGCAGCATGCCGCCAAGTTCTGGTAACATGAACACAAATACAGCCGGAATGGGTTTTGCTTCCATGACAATGAACATTCCAGCAGTGGTGCCAATGTCAATGGTAAAGAGGACGATTCCTGTCTTTGATAGTAAGGACTATGCCATATGGGTGTACTATATGAAGAATCTCCTAGAAGAATGTGGTTTGGAGGACTACTGGAAGCCACAGGTGCAAGTAATGACATATGATGCCGTGAAAGATCGCAAAGCGCTAAGAGAGATTATGTTCACTCTTTCGAATGTACAAATGAAGCTGGTAATCAATGCTACAATGGCGAATGAAGTCTGGGAGATTTTACGTAATCACCATCAATAGGCATCTGCATCAAACAGATTCCACTTAAAGGCACAACTATTCAATCTTCGAATTAAGTCCAAGGAGAGCATCCGGGACTACGCCAATCAAGTTGATGAGCTATCTATGCTGGCAGACACCATCAAGGATGAAGACAAGGTTCTGGCTCTTATACGAGGCCTTCCCAAAGCATACAATGTGGTTGTCACTGCTATGAGAGAATCCGGCAGATTATCAGATTATAAGCATATCATTATAAGCCTTTTAAATGAGGAAACAAGACTAGGCAGCAACAATGCCAACGAGGAATACGACAAGGAAGCATTCTACAGCGGAGCACATGGACGAGGCTAAGGCAAGCTGAACAAAGGTCAAGGCCAGTAATGCGAGAAATTCGACAGTAAATGCTTTTACTGTAATAAGCATGGACATCATGAGCAGGACTGTAACCGCAAGAAGAAGAAAAAGGGTGACCAATAGCAAGGACAATGGCAGGCAAACACGGTGGATGCCAACAACGAAACCAGTAGTGGTGGAGGTCTATTCTTCGCAGAAGCGGTGACCTATCCATATGTAGAAACCATTGAAATAGGAGGAAATTTGGAACCAACTGCCAGTTCCACTAATGCCAGTTGCAGATGCAATTCCACCAGTTCGACATCTACAAATCCTGGTCAACAAAACACTTTTCAGACAGCGAAAAATAGTGATGTCAACATTGGCACCAGCACAAATGTAAGCTATACACTGAACAGCGCTTATGCATGCAGCAAAGAGGTCTGGCTCATGGATTCAGGTGCAACACAGCATATGACAGCTCACCGGGAGTGGTTCTCTACATACGAGAAGTTCGAGCATCCCATACCTATCAAGCTAGGTGACAATAACATCATTTACGCTCAAGGGAAAGGCAACATAGGCATACATCTACATGGAAACATTGATGAACCTTCAGGCACCTTCGTAGATATACTATACATTTCAGATATAGGCAAGAACCTCTTCTTGATAGGCTGGATGATGGCTTGTGGGGACAGAGGAGTAAATATATATCTGAACGGTGTAATGGTAATCAATCTGAAGAACAATAAGGAGTTAATGTATGTATCGAAAAAGGGGAATCTATACGCAATTAATGGCATGCCGAGTGGCGCTACATCTGCATATTCTGCAACTACGACAGGAGAGGATTTCTGGCATATAATGCATGAACACTTAGGACATATCCGTAAAACGAGCCTAGAATGGATAATAAGGAGCAAGTTTGTATATAGTTTACTGGACTATATGCCACCGGATTTCTTTTGCGATGGATGCATGGCAAACAAGACTTCCCAGTAACCTTTTCAGGAACAAATGAAGTGAGTAGCCGGCATTCTCGATTTGATTCATACAGATATTTGTGGCCCCATACAAACAGCATCACACTCTGGGAAGAAGTATTTTATTACATTTATTGATGATTATACACGCAAAGTTCACATATATCTCATTGTGGGGAAAAACGAGGCATTTGACAAATTCCGGGAATTCAAGGCAGCCGTGGAGAATGAGACGGGATGTAGAATATGAATCCTACACTCAGATAACAGCAAAGAATACATCAACAAAGGTTTTAGACACTTCTTGAAGAAGAATGGTATATAGCACTCTATGACAGCTCCTTATACACCTCAGCAAAATGGTGTGGTGGAATGATTCAATCAAATGGTAGTGGAAATGGCTAGAATGATGATGAATATGGCCAGCTTACCGAAGTCCTTTTGGGCAGAAGCAGTGAATATGGCGGCATATATTCAAAATCGTTATTTCTCTCAAGCTCTAAGCAAGGATCCTGGCAAGCAATCCAGGAATGATAGTAATCTTACCCCTGAGGAATTATGGAATGGATCCAAGCCTGACATTTCACACTTACACATATTCAGAAGTGAGGCATACATTCTGGACAAAGGTGGCAACCGAGGCAAGTTCGAACCTAAGGCAGATAAGCATATATTTCTTGGATACAATGGAGCGGAATAAAGACTTTGGAACCCGCAGAAACAACATATGATCATTTCATGTAACATACAGTTCAAAGAGACTAAGCAGGAAATTTACGTGGAAATTCCTATCTCAAATCTGATGGTGAATTTGACAGTACAGCCAGTGACATTTATGCCAACTACAAAGGCTAGTAGAACAACATCTATACCTGGAACGATACCAAAGACTACACCAAAGACATCCTTGAGACCTATGCCAGTGAAAATGCAACCCATTCAAATGGAAATAAAGTTGCAAGAACCAAGGATAACAGAAATTATGGATGAGGATAATGAAGAGGATATCTTTCCGAAGGGTAAGAAGAAGTGCAAATCTGGGATGGATAACAAAATCCAAGCGGATCTGGGAAATTACTGGAACCCACCCAAGTTATCTCATTGCAAATAACATCACGTGAACTATGCCTGTGAATGCACTTACATAGCAATGACTGGTGAGCCAGCACACTATGACGAAGCCATTCATTCGAACGATAAAAAGGAGTGGAGAAGGGCTATGGACGAGGAGTACAGTTCGCTCATCGAAAACAACACTTGGGATCTAGTAAGCCTTCCAGCAGAGCGATAAGCTATAGGATCGAAATGGGTCTACAAGATCAAGCATAAGGCTAACGGCAACGTAGAATGGTATAAGGCTCGATTTGTAGCAAAGGGATACTCGCAAGGCTATGGTATAGACTATGATGAGACATTTTCCCTGGTATTTAAGTTGACTTCACTTAGAATACTTCTTGTGATCGGAGCCAAGTACAACTATGAAATATACCAAATGGATGTAAAGATAGCATTCTTGAATGGTGACGTAGACATGGAGTTATACGTATGACAACCACAAGAATACGAACTATACGACAATGATGGAAACGAGCTCGTATGTAAATTACGCAAAGGGCTCTACAGAATCAAGCAAGTGGCAAGATTGTGGAATCGAAAGATTGATGGATATCTCCTAGACAACAGATTCAAGTGTTGTGAAGCCGATCCATGCATATACACCTGACATACATCCTCAGGAACGGTATACCTGGGAATTTGGGTTGATGATATTATTTTAGTCGGAATGGCAAGTGAAATCAATGACATAAAGGCTACACTATGCCAGGAATTCAAAATGACGGACTTAGGCAAAGCATCCTATCTTCTTGGAATATCGATTATACGTAACAGGTGCGAGTGCACTATACATCTAACGTAAGCTACATACATTCGAAATATTCTCGAGTGATTCAGAATGAGTGAATGCAAACCAGTCAGGACACCTATGGAAACATTCGTAAAACTAAAGAAGTCTGACACTATGCCTGAGAGAAACGACATCCCCTATTGACAAGCCATGGGATCCCTCATGTATCTTATGCAAGGGATGAGACCTGATATCTCTTTTGCAGTAAACAAAGCGGCACAGTATTCTTCATGCTATGACAATAGCCATTGGATGGTAATCAAGCGAATTTTCAGGTACATCAAAGGAATCGCGGACTATACACTCAGTTTGGGCGGTGATAATGGGCAAAGTGGGAGTACTATATGCCTATTCAGTTCTTGTGACACCAATTGGACTGGTGACTTAGATGACAGAAGGTTTACGACTGGATACATCTTTAAAGTAAACAATGGAGCCATTTTGTAGCAAACGCATAAGCAACCTTCAGTGGCAATATCCTCTACGCAAGCGGAATATCAAGCATTGTCAATGGCAACAAAGGAGGCTATCTGGCTTTGAGAACTGTTAAAGGAGCTGGGATATGAGCAATGGCACTCTACGCTACTCCAGCAAGATAACCAATCAATGATTGCTTTGGTGAAGAACCCTATACATCATGCCAGAACGAAACACATTGACATACAGCATCATTTCATACGTGAATGCATGGAAAACAGCACTATACACCTTGAATACACTCCAACAGAATATATGATAGTGGATTCATTGACTAAAGCCCTTCCAAAAGCAAAGTTTGACTTATGCGTACAAGGAATGGGTATTACGGGACTCTACGCTGGTAATTAAGGACAATTCAGGATGAGATAGAATAATAGAGTGACAGCAAGCTTCTTTAACATTGATTGCTACATTGTAGATTTCTACCAACATTGCTCATCTACGAATGTTCACATCTCTACTTTTCAACCTATTTTTCGAGCTTTAAGCAGGCAATTTGAATGTTTTTCAGTTTCTAGATAGCAGTCTGAACATTACAGCAAGATTTGCAGTGGTTATAGCTTAGTATTGCAGTTTGGGAATTTGCATATCTTGTTGAGTGGGAGTATTGAAATATGTAGGTTACAACTCGATATATATAGTGGCACAGCCTTCCTTGACTACATTATCATGTAAATGTTACTAATGGCGATGTGTAAAAGTGCATAAGAATTAGCAATAAACAGTTTGCTTCTCCCTCCATTCCAAGTATTCCACAACAGAATTCAGTCAATCCTCATATCCAAGCCATTCATCCAATACATGTAGACCCTGGAGTCACCCCATCGTGTTCTACCCATATCCCCTAAGGAGCTCAGCCTCTCCACCTCCTCTCAAGCATCCAGGCCACCACTTCTTCCTCCTGCACTCCTTCCACCATCAGTGTGGTCCAGATGTTGATCCCTAACCATATTAAAGTCCCCCCCAATCATATCGACCCCTTCCTTCAATAGGGCACCCTCCTCCAGCAGCTCCTCAATCCATGCAATCCTCTCCCCCCTAACTGCAGGGCAGTAGCAAGAGCCCACCCTCACTGACTCCCACCCTGGCTGCTGCCAATCTCCCCAGACCAAGCGGTCACCCCAGCTCCTGATTCTCTCCAAGTCACCTCTACCCTTCCTCACCAGAATTGCCACTTTTCCAAACCAAGCAGTAGCCCCTCCTCATTTCTTAGTCCACTCTACCCGATCATCCTCATCCTCACACCAAACATCCTGTAGCAAAAATAGATCAGCCTCCAAACCCTTGAGCCAAGTAAAAATGTTCTTACACCATCTTGAGCCTCACAACCCATTCACATTCAAAGAGAAAATATTAGTTGTACTGTTTATAAGGAATAATGTTAAAAGGCAAAGTGATCCCATCCTCTACAAGTCCACATTCCACTCCTTCTGCACCAAGTCCAATCTACGCTCAGCAACAAGTTCCCTTTCCCCAGCTTTCCATATCTCCAACCCTCCCAGAAGTTCTACCATCACCTCATCTTCCCTCTCCTCAAATTCCTCTTGATACTCCAGGCAGGCCTCCCTCCAGAGCTGCAAACTATGCTGTTCAGCCCAGCAGTACAATGCCTGCTCACCTGCAGCCACCACCAGTTCTGCCTTCCTCACCTCATCAATCTCATACCTCTCCTCCTTTAAGAGAACCCCAAGAATCTCACCCTTCAGCACCTCCACTACTCCCTCACCATGCAGAATCCACTCCCAGTGCTCCTCAGGCATAACCTGCAGGTCCACTTCTCCCAATGCATCAGCCGCAAGGTTATCCATCACCTTGCTCATCCACAGCAAGTTCCCTACCTCCTTCCCTCCCGGAGTCCCCAGCCATCCCACATCCAACATCATGGTGTCAGCACCCATACTGGCAGCCTCATCCCACTCCTCCTCAGAGACATCCACCAGCTCATCCTTGCCTGCCGCCACCACCTGGCCCACTTTTGCCACATCAGGGACCCCAAAGCACACTCGCTGGGCTCCCTCCATCAGCACAACCTCTGATGTCCTCCTCCTCACTGCCGGGTCCCTCCTGATCAAAGGAGGGGGGGTGGAGTCCAATTCCGGCTCCCAGACCTCGAAGGTGCCATTAGCAAAAGGGTCCTTGCTCAGTACCTTCCCATCTTCTTCCTTGCCTACCTCCACCTCCCCTACCCCTTTACCAGCCCAGACACTGTCTTCGACACCCCCAGACACCTCAGCCTCATCTGCCTTCTTCTTCACCTTGGCTGTCATACTCACCAGTAGCTCCCTCTGCCTCCTACACCCCTGCACCCGCTCCCACTGTCCCTTGTCTATACAGATATGCTTCCCCTCTATCACCTCCAGATGCGTTGACTCCTCATACATCTTCCAGGCCCTTGCCCTCCTCTCCACAGCTCCACTCATCTCCTCCAATGCCTCCAACAAATCCTCCTCCTCCCCTTCACCCTTGACACCTTACAGATGAATGCCCCCCACATCAGTACAGAAGGCCAGTCACTCGTCTTCTCTGTGGCCTCCTTTCCTGCCAGCCAAATCCTGACATCAATGTTACCCGTTCTGATTGTTGTCCCCTCCCACACCTGAAAGCCGATATCCACCACATTGCCATACTCAATCATCACCTTCTCCACCCTCTTCCTAGTCTCCTCTTTAGTCACCATAGGCACCCCCTTCACCAGAAGTTACACTACCCTGGGGTCCCATTGCAAGCACTGCACCATAGAGACCACTACCTCCCCAACCACAACTCCAGTCTTCAATGTCTCATCCAATGGCCCAGCCTCCTCAAAGCCCACCTCGACTCCCTCCAGACCCTTCAAGAACTTCACCGAAGCCACCCCAGCCACCTGCTTCGACATAAGTCCCAGAACCATCCTTGCCATCACTACTAAGCCCTGAAAGCACAAGGTCACCACAAACTCCGAGATTGACTTCTTGAGTAATGGGGTCACCACCAGCCCTATTACACCATCCACCAGGTCCCCCTTCTGCATCAGGAACCCCTGCCCCACCTGGCCATCAGCCATCACATCTCTTTTTTTTTCCTGATTCCCCATCACACTTCCATCAACAGTTACACCCCCAGCTACAGTACTGCCAGCCTCTACACCTGCACTCCCAGCCGGAGCATTGCCCCCCCTCTCAAGGCTTGCCTTGCCCTTCCCCTCCACATCACCAGCCCTAGTACCCACTGGCCACCCACTCCCCTTAACCTTGTTGGCAAAGCTTGGGAGACCAGATCTTCCCCCATTGCCACCAGACATCAGTCCCTCTCCAGAGCCTTCTCCATTCTTTGGACCTCCAAAGGCCCCCATCCCCAGGCCATAACCCCTTTCCACCTGCTGCCAGTCAAAGGCCCTAGATCCACCTGACCTAGTACGCACACCTGTATGGTTATTGCTTGCCATGTTACTAGTTACCTTTCACCAAAAATGTTATCAAAAGTATTGCTTGAGTCTTGTATCACCCGAATGTTACTGGTGAAAGGGTTGACACCTCCTACTTGCTTAGAAACTTTCTCTTAGTACTAAGCATCTTGTCTTAGCTAGTCATAGAACCTTTCAGAATATTGTAGAATAGTATTAGTCAACTTTGTTAAGAATCTATTTCTTGGTATTTCTCTTTCTTTTCAAGATTCTTCTGGATCTTTCTTTTAGATCCTATATAAATATCCTTATTCTCTGCCTAAATAAAGCTCAGAATATTTTCTCTCAGAAATCCTTCAAGAATACTTGAACCTTTAAGTATCTCTTTAAGCTACTTTAGGCTAACTAGAACTTCCAGATTTAGCCACTTCCTCTTAAAGAAACTAGAACTGTTATACTTGATAGCAGTAGTGTCATTATATCTTATCTTATTAAGAAACCTCACACAAATTTGGAAACCAGTTACAACTAGTCATATGAACCTAAATTGAGCTGCAAAGAGTCAGCCTACCAGCTAGACCTCTCTGTTATAGAAGAAGCAGAAGAACTACAACTTGGCATAGAGGATATGATCAATACTATGGTCCACTAAATCTAAGAACTTCAAGTACAACTAAAATAGCAGAAAACAAGAATTGTGAGTATATTATATTCTACCATAGTACTAGTTAGTTTCAAGTCACTCAAGTCAGATACCTTCAATAGTCATTGAGGAGGATTATCTATAGATGCATAGATCTTCTAGTTGGACTAATACTTTGAGCTTATAAGAATAGAAGAAGATATACAAGTCTAATTTGTCACTATACTTCTTTGAGAGAATGCAGCCATTTGGTAGTACAATTACATCATAATTACATCTATGCACTCATATATATAAATCAAGGATTGAGAAGCTTTCAAGAGAGTCCTTCATAAACAGTTCAAGCCTACTAATACTACTAAGCTAGCCAGAGATAAGCTAGTAAACATCAAGCAATTCAAGTTTGTGCAAAACTATAATGTACAATTTCTATCAATCCTACTTGAACTACCAGCAATAGCAGAGGATGAAAAGATAGACTGCTATATCCAAGATTTGAAAGGAAACACACAAGTCAAGATTGAGCTAGAAGAGCTACAAAGCCTTGATGAAGCTATGAGGATTGCTGATAGGTTTGATGTCATCACCTTTAGTAACTGTTTTGAACCAGAATACTACAAGAAGAATTACTTCAAGAACTACTATAAGAACTAATCAAGGATAGTTAACCCAGCACTAATGGACTTAGATACTATGAACAAAAAGAATACCAAACTCACCCCTGAAGAAAAGAACTGCCTAAAGAAATCCAGAGTCTATTTCTTCTATTACCAAATGGGATATATTGTAACCAAATATCCTAAGAAGACTAGTAAACTCTCAAGACTAGTCACTGTATTGTCCAAGGACACATCCATCAATTCCACTACTAGTTAACCTGAGCTCAAGGTCAAGAAGCTTCATCCAAAGACCCAGATCTCTCAATATCAAACAGAAGAAGCTATTGGTCTTGACCTATACTCTGTCATACAAATCACTATCCCAGCCAAGGACTGAACTCTGGTGTCTACTGGAATTGCAGTTCAATACTCTGAAGGACATTATACCAGAATTGCATCATAATTAGGACTTAGTGTCAAATATCATTTAGATGTAGGCACTAATATCATTGACCCAGACTTTTGAGAACAAGTTCAAGTTCTACTTATCAACCAGAAGGATCAAGACTATACAGTTAAGGAAGAAGACTGAGTTGCACAAATGATCCTAGAAAAAGCCAGTTAACTCAAGATTATAGAAGTCCAAGAACTCTCTGAAACCAAATGAGATTAAAAAGGTTTTGGCAGTACTGATCAAGTAGCAAGTCTTAGTGAAAATCAAGCTTAAGCTATACTCATTTTAAAAGGCCTAGTCAAAGGAAAAGAAGTTCAAGTACTCATAGACAGCAGAGCCACAGAGAACTTCATCAATCAGAATCTCATTGAAAGTCTCAAGATCCTTATCAAGCCTATACTTAAGAATAATAATATAGGTTATATATAGACACCAGAACATTGGCTGGGAGAGTGTGAGGTTTTGGGAGAATTTTGGGCTGAAATAGGAGATAGACTGGGTGTGGGGTGTAGGGTGATGGGGGAGGGGGGTCGCTGGAAGGACTTGAGAACTTGGCTGGTGGGTGGGGTGAGTAATAGTTGGCTCACTGTAGGGTGGGTATTAGCAATATGGGTGGGACTGGTGGGTCATTGGCTTTTTGTATTTGAGGAGGGGCAGCAGTTGGGGCTGCGGGAGAAGGTGTTAAGGTGGGAGGGGCTGTTGGGGGATCTGCTGACTGGATGGTGGGTGGGTTGGGGTCCTCAGAGGGGTCAACATCACAGTTTGGTGGTTAGGATCTGTGCACAGAGTGGTGGGAGGGTGGCGATGGTGTTAGACAAAGTGGTCTTTTGTCAGGAAGGGGTAGGGGGGGAGGGGGGGCCCCCCTAGGGAGATCGGATAGGGGGTGGGATCACTGTAATTATATGAGATAGATGGGTATTAATAAAGGAATGGAGTCCAAGTGACTTTAAAAAAATAATAATAATAATAATAATAATATAGTCACTGCAGATGGTACTCTATACCCCATCAAGTCAATTGCCACCAAACTACTCATCAAGATCCAGAAATATTAGAAATAAGTAGACTTTGAGATTATACCACTAAGAGATTATGATCTGATCCTAAGAAAACCCTGGCTTACAAAACACAACCCAGATATTAATTAGTATAAGAATGAAGTCACTCTACTTCAAGATGGAGCCAATATTACTATCAAGATAGACAAGACCACAAGCAAGACTCAGATTGCAATACTGTCAGCTATACAGTATAAGAGAGCACTTAAGAAGACAATATATACCTTTATTATAATAGTCCATCTCAAGAAATAAAACAAGAGACTATCGGTCAATAAAAGTATCAAGTTACTGCTAGAAGAATTCAAGGATGTCTTTCCAGACAAGTTACCTGATCTACTGCCTATATGAGAAGTTGATCATGAAATCAAACTGACCCTAAGAGCTGTATCATTTAAGAAATATATATACTGTATATCACCACTTGAAATTGAAGTAGTCAAGAAAGAACTAGAAGAACTACTTATATGAGGAGCCATCCAGCTAAGCAAATCTCCTTATAGCTCACCAGTCTTATTTATAAAGAAGAAGGATGGTACCCTGTAAATGTATATAGACTATTGTATACTCAATAAACTTACTGTCAAGAACTACTACCTACTACCCTTGATTGATCAAATATTTGATGCTCTCAAGAATACCAAGTACTTCACCAAGTTGGACCTCATGTTAGGATACCACCAGATCTGAATCAAGCTAGAAGATATTCCCAAGACTGCATTCATGACCCCCTTTGGACTCCACAAATTCTTAGTCTTAGCATTTGGTCTCACCAATATATCTACTATATTCCAGACCCTAATGAACAAGATATTCAAGAACCAACTATTTATTTTCCTATTGGTATATCTTGATAATATCCTGATCTTTAGTGCAACTAAAGAAGAACACTTCAAATATATTTGAATAGTTCTAGAGATCCTATGAAAACACAAGCTTTATACTAAGCTCAAGAAGTGTGAATTCTTTAAGAAATAAGTTGAATATCTTGGCCACATTGTCTCTATATAAGGAATTCAAGTAGATCCATATCAGATAGAAGTAATTGAAGATTGGTCCATTCTATCAAACTACAGAACTCTGATCCTTCCTTGGTCTAGCTGGCTACTACTGTTACTTTGTCAGAAACTTCTCTGGTATTGCTGAGTTACTGACTAACCTTATGAGGAAGGCTCTGCACTCAGACTACTATGTACTCTATATCTGAGACCTCTTCTATCAGCAAGCTTTTCAAGAACTCAAGAACTGCCTGATCTATACTCTAGTCCTACATAATGCAGATTAAGGCCTAAAATTCACAGTTACTACTGATGTGTTAAATTTTGCCATTAGAGCAGTCCTGTTACAAGATGATGGTAAAGAACATCATCCTATTGCTTTCAAGTTCTGTAAGTTGGCCCCAGCTGAACAAAAGCTAGCCACCCATGAGAAGGAACTACTGGCAATAATATATATACTAGATTACTGGCAATGCTATCTAAAAGATATTAAGTTTGATGTCATCACTGATCATCAATCTCTCAAGTATACCAACATTCAACCTACTCTGTTATGTCTATAAGCCAAATGGAGCCTCAAGCTTCAAACCTTCAACCTGATGATCATCTATAAGTCTGACAAGATACTTATAGTACCAGATGCCTTATCAAGATACTTCAACCTCACCATAATTATGCAAGTCACCTTGGTATCAGAATTTCTAGACCAAATCAGGCAAGCTTACAAAGAAGATACAGTTGCCACTAGAGTTTTCTTAAACAAGCTCAAGGATATATATACTGTTGAGAATAACCTGATCTACTATTAAGACCAAGTCTATCTACCTGAAAATATGAATCTATACTATAAGGTTTTGCAAAAACACTATGACTCCCCTCTTGTCAGTCACCTGGAAATTAAGAAGACTGTTAAGAACATCTAATGCCACTACTATTGATCAAGCATAGTCAAGGAAATCAAGAACTATATTGCTAGCTGTGATCTATATCAGTGCAATAAGTCTACCAACTAAGTGCCTGCTGGTTTGCTATAATTACTGCCAATTCCCACTAAGAAATTCAAATAAGTTACTATCAACTTTGTAACTCAACTACCATGAACTCAATCTGGTGCTAATGCTATTATCATATTTATTAACTGCCTGACTAAGACTATGGTTGCCAAACCAACTACTATCAATACTACTATACCCAAGATTGCAAGAATCTTCTTCAAGTCTATCTTCTATCTCTATGGCCTACCATGAGTAATTGTCAGTAATTGTGACCTCAAGTTTACCAGTTACTTCTAGTAAACTCTCTTCAAGACCCTGGGAACCTAATTGGCTATATCTACTGCCTTTCACCTACAAACTGATGGACAAACTGAGCACATGAACAGAACTCTAGAATAAATGCTTAGAAACTATATTCTTATGAGTAAGATGATTGAGACTACTATCTGACTTATATAGAGTTTGCATACAACAATGTCATCCAATTATCTACTATCTTTCTCCTTTCTGGTTACTCTACAGTCAAGATTCCAAGACCTCTGCAAGTCTATTCTCTTTTAAGAAAAGCAGTCAAATACAAGTCTCTACCACTAAGAACCTTACAGACAAAATGAACAAACTACTCAAAATTACCATCATAAATCTTCGGAAGGCTCAATAATATCAAGCCAAGTATGCTGATAAGAAATACTATGATGTCACTTATACTATTGGAGATCAAGTCCTACTGTCTACTGAGAACCTCAAGATATAATTTCAAGTCAACTACCCTTTAAACAAGTTCTAACCCAAGTATATTAGATCTTTCAAGATTACTGAATAAGTCTCTGCATTCTCCTACTGCCTCAAGTTATCTGAAACTATGAGAGTATACTTAGTCTTTCATGTGTCACACCTTAAGACCTAGAATTAGTCACTGCCCTATCCTGGTTGAATTCCTAAGCCATCTACTCCTATGATTATTGAAGACTATATTGAGTATAAAGCTGAAAAAATCCTTGACAAATAAATCTGCTATCACTATCCTGAATACCTAGTCAAGTAGATGGGCTACCCTGAATATAATACTATCTAGAACTACTGGTCAACCTCAAGAACTCTTAAGATTTAATTCAAGACTTTGAGGTAAAATATATTGTCTAATCTCTGTAGTGACTTTCTTGGATTATTGATGACCTATGGCAATGACCAGTGCCTTATGCATTGGAAGTTTACTTTGGGACCCTAGAACTAGCAGAACATTTAATGAACAAGAAGTCTACCAAAATAAAGCTACTAGCTAGGTTCAAACCTCTCTCAGTTAGTTAGTCTGATAATAGGCCCTCTGCTCTATATAAGGATGGCCAATTCCCACCAATGTGCTGATACAAGTTTGAGAAATTTTGGTTAAGTATATCTAGTCTTATGTTACCTAAGAATTCAATAAGAACATTGGTTCTTAAGGAGAGAGGGATATAATAATTTCACAGTCATATGTATTTAGTCTTAGTATATTTTTACATCTTTTAGTTAGTCTTTTCTTTTTATTTCTTGAACATTTTACTATGTTCTACTACCTTCTACTTACTTAGAAACCTTCTCTTGGTACCCAGACACTACTAAAACATTCTTACCTTTTCTTGGCATCAAGCATCTTGTCTTAGCTAGTCATAGAACCTTTTGGAATATTGTAGAACAGTAATAGTCAGCTTTGCTGAGAACCTATTTCTTAGCATTTCTCTTTCTTTCTAAGATCCTTCTGGATCTTTCTTTCAGATTCTGTATAAATATCCTTATTCTCTACCTGAATAAAGCTCAGAATATTTTCTCTCAGAAATCCTTTAAGAACACTTGAATCTTTAAGTATCTTTTTGAGCTACTTTAGACCAACTAGAACTTCCAGATTTAGCCACTTCCTCTTAAAAAAACTAGAACCATTATAACTTAGCTAACTTAGCTAAAACTTTGATCTATATTATGAATTTTTGATATTATTTTAATTACTAAAATAACTATAGATATTTTAAAAAAAAATAAAATTAAAGTAATTTATTTCAGCTACTGATAGAGATTATTCCTTTTAATATTATTACTAAGACTATTGATATTAAGTAAAATATAGTTCAGATATACTATTATATCTAATTATAGATAGAGAGAAT
>RBNI01002765.1:0-17586 GCA_003990745.1 Jimgerdemannia flammicorona | reverse complement strand
CTCAATCTTTAGAGGCTTCTTTGGTGTTTGTATTTCGGACTGAGGTTTATTCACTCCATTCTCTGGGGTATTTTTATACAAGTTGGTTGCTATCCGGTTACTATGTGGCTAACTATAGATTTGCTATTTATGGCAAGTTGTGCAGGTCCAGCACAAGTGTGCAGGTCCAGCACAAGTGTGCAGGTCCGGCACAGGTGTGCAGGTCCTGCACAGATATACCTTATCTGGTAGTCTAGCTATTTATACAGTTACCACAGCAATGGTTACAGGTTACTAAGCTGGGTGTTCATGTCATCTGGCTAATTGTTCGTGTCATCTGGCTAAGGTATAATTCGGGTAGTATATCCTGGTTCGTACTAAGCTGGGTGTTCATGTCATCTGGCTAATTGTTCGTGTCATCTGGCTAAGGTATAATTCGGGTAGTATATCCTGGTTCGTCACACTACTATAGTTGTAAACAGACAACCATTCCCATCTATCCCCAAGACAGCCAAAGCTGATCCAGTGGAGGAACTTATCAAGCAGTTTTCTGAGATGACTACACCCTTGGTGATATTGTTAGAGAAGTCTGAAGCACTATCAGGAGACTAGTACAGAGATTTGCAGTTGCTACAGAAGAATACAATATCACATACTTCAGATGCAGAGAAGAAGGCTACTATGTAAAGAGTTGCATAACTGAAATAAGATACAAAGCCCAATAAAGTAATGCTATCAGAATCAGAGAACAAACCAATGCAGTAGTCATCAAGGAGATTGGTGATACTGATGATGAAGAATACTATGAGGAGTCTGAATTCTACCCTATTACTGAAGGTATCAGAACCCAGTCCATACCCTATGATAAGAAGGGCAACAGCAAGTTAGTTGGAAGATCAAAGAAGACCTCAGCTGTCACTATTCAAAGCAAGATCCAACCCAAGAAGATTGATCAAGATATAGAGTTAGATAAAGCTGTCTGCTAAATTATTGAAGATACTACTCTAGTCTCAGAAAAAAGTGAAAGCATGAAAGAACAGAAGCTGTGCAAGATCAAGATCCACTAGTATGATATCTACAAAGATCTCAAGGAACAAAAGGTCAATACTACTTTTGGACAACTAGCTGAAGTCTCTGTCTTCAGATAGCAGTTGAGAGTAGAACTTACAACCACTGTCAAGAACTAAGAGTACAAGATTATAGAAGCTCACAATGTACAAGAAGATAATCAAGAAGACTTAGGTAAAGAATCTGAAGACTAGTACAAAACATCAGCCTATATCCTATGTCAGATTAAAGATTGTATCTTTGATACCATTATTGATACTGGTGCTAAAGAATGCCTTATGAGTAAGAAGACAATTGACTGCCTAGGCTGAGACATTGAAGAGTCAACCAAAATTATCTATGTCATAGCAGATAGTATATAAGCTACCCCCCTAGGCAAGATCTGAGAAGTCCCCATCAAGATTAGAGGAGTTATTATTCTAGTAGATGTAATTTTTACAAGCACTACTAACTATGTATGATATCCTCATTAGCAATCAATGACTTCACAAAGCCAAGGCTGTCATTGACCTCAATGCCCAAAAAATACAGATCAACTATAGAGGAAGAAAGGTATGAGTCTCTATTAATATCCACAAAGGAGTACTACCAAATATAGAGAAAGAGGATACAGAAGTCTTTATACACTTAGTATACAAGAACAAGAGCAAGACACCCAAGCTCACAGATGAGCAGTGGTACAATAAGATCATGGCTATGCTCCTCAAGGAAGATGCCCCCATGGTACCAGGATGTACTGCTCTGAACATCTGAATGACTGCTAGTCCTATATCAGTGAAGTCAGGAAAATCTATCAGCAAAAGCATGAGCAAGAAGTGGCTGAAGTAAAAAGGAAAGCTGTAGAAGATGACCAGCCCCCAGAGCTTCAAGCTGACAGTGATGATGAGGAGGAATAAGAACTAGATATCACTCTCAAGATCAAGAAGTTCTACTCTGAAGCCAAGATCTCAGAATACAAAACTGAAGGAGCCATAGGAATAGATCTTACCAGCATTCAAGATACTATCTACTTGGCACTGGAATTGGAGTCAAGTTACCAGAGAACTATACCAGAATTATCAAGATCAGGAGCAGTCTGGCCAAAAGTGAAATCTCAGTTGAAGGAGAAGTAATTGATCCTGATTACACTGGTGAGATCTTCCTCATAGTTAGAAATCACAACTCCACTACTCTATTCAAAGTCAAGAAGTATGACAGGATTGGCCAGATGCTGATCCATGAAGTCAAGAAGCCTAAGATTACTGAAGCCATTGAACTCATTAAGACTAAGAGAGAAGAACAAGACTTTGAATCTACTAAAAGAGAAGTCTATACTGCTATCAAGATTACTGAACTTGAGTATAAGAAAGACAAGAACCAGAATAAGCACATATATACTATTAGAGAAAACTTTCTCCTAAAAGAACAACTTCTCAAGATCCTGCACCAGAACAAAGAAGTACTTGCCATAGACTTCAGGGATATCCACAATCCAGAATTTAAGTATTACTATGAAGTTGACACTAGTGATACTAAGCCCATCTATCAGAAAGTCAGATCTATACCACCTGCCTACAGAGAATGACTGCAAGCAGAACTTAAGAAAATAGAAGAAGCTGGAATTATCAAGCAAGCTATCAGCCCCTGGACTTCACCTATTGTCCTCACTCCAAAGAAAGGAAGCAAGTCTGGAGAGTTTGTCTCAAGACTCTGTATTGATTACAGGAAGCTCAATACAATTACCAAGAAGGATAGGTAGCCCTTGCCAAATATTCAAGAAATCCTTACCACTCTTAGAAGTAAAGCCAAATACTATACTGCCTTGGATCTATTCTCAGGCTTCCATCAGATTGGTCTTACTCAAGATGCCAGTGAGAAATCAGCCTTCATCACACATAACACCACCTATGTCTACCTGTGAATGCCATTTGGAATATACAATACTCCAGCAAGTTTTCAGCAAATGATGATCAGAGTCTTTAATAATAAGATTGGAAAATGGCTCTTTATCTATATTGATGATGTGATCATCTTCAGCAACACTATATGAGAATATGTCAACTATATATAACTAGCTCTCAAGAAACTCAAGGAGTATGGCCTCTATATCAAGCTCAAGAAATATAAGTTTATAGCTCTAGAAATTGTCTACCTAGGACATATTATCAACCAGACTGGAATTCATATAGACTCTATAAAGATTGAGGCTGTTGCAGCCTACCCAAGACCCAGAACAGCTATAGAAGTCCATGTCTTCCTTGGACTGATCTCTTACTACAGAAGATTCATCAAAAGATACTCCAATATTACAGTACCTATTTTTGAGCTACTGAAGAAAGAGACCAAATTTGAATAGATCAAGGAATATCAAGAAACCTTCAATGAACTCAAAATCAGATTAACCTAAGCACCCATCCTCAGAAGACCAGATTGGAACCTAGAGTTCATCTTGTAGATAGATGCAAGTACTATAGAACTTGGAGCAGTTCTAGCTCAGAAGAAAGATGGACATGAATATGTCATCTCCTATGTAAGTCAAGATACCTGTAGAGCAGAACAGAACTACAAGTCATGTAAGCTTAAATGCTTAGCAGTAGTTTGGGCAGTAGACAAGTTCCACTACTATCTAACTAGGAAACACTTCACTATTCAAACAGACCATTCCACTCTTACCTGACTATTCCACACTCTGAACCCTAAAGAAATATATGCCAGATGGATCTACAGGCTGTAAGAGTATAACTGTACTGTCAAGTACTACTCAGAAAGAATTAATGCCAATGTTGATGCACTCTCAAGAATACCCTGAAACACTACCATCAAGACTATTCAATATGAATAAAGAGCTATACTATGGATTAATCAGCTATCTTAGGTAGTGGAAGATACCCAATTACCTTAAACCCTAGACTATCATAATTATCAACCAGACTTGGAAATTATTTGAACTAGACAATATCATACTCAGAAAAGGAGAAAAGCTCATAATACCCAAATATAAAAAGTATTAAGTAATGAAGGAAGTATATGAACAAGGATATCTAAGAGGAACCAATATATATGACAAAGTAAGAAGAACCATATGATAGCCTAAAATAGAATTAGACCTACACCAATTTGTCAAAGAGTATAATAAGTACCAAAAATAGAAATAAGATCTGCAAGACCAGATACCCAAATTATCAAGAATAGAGCATATCCTCTTTCACCACATTGCAATAGATATCATTGGATAACTACCAGTGACACTATCAGGAAACTACTATATTATAGTTATTGTAGACCTCTTTACCAAATAGATAGAAGCAAGAGTACTATAAGAAGCCAATGCTCTCTCTATAGCTGACTTTCTATATCAAGAAATCATCTGCCACTATAAGACACCAAGACAGATCACTACAGACTATGGCACTTAATTTGTCAATGGATTTTATAAGATAATATATCAGAAATACAAGATTCAACATATCAAGACTACTGCATACCACTCTCAAGGAAATAGACAGACAAAAAGAACCAATAAGACCCTCAAGAACATCTTGGTGAAGATCTCAGACACATATGACAATTGAGATACTATCTCCCAACTACCCTCTCTATCTTATGAGACATAAGATCAGAGTACATACTTTACCCTAAGGGAACTGCTCTTTAGAGAATAAGATTCTGATGGAACCTCAGTCACAAATCTAGATCTAACTTAGAGACAGATTGACTCAGAAATCCAGAGACTACACCAAATCAGGAAGAAGGCTAAAGATTATATCATCAAGTCACAAGTACTGATGAAAAAGAATATAGAAAAGAATTACAAGACTCTAAAACCTATCCAAATTGGAGAAAAGGTTCTACTGTATCAAAATATGATAGAAGCCTCATAGTTATGAAAACTGGAGCCCAAATAGAAAGGACTCTTCTATATACAAGATATCAAGGGAACTACCTTCTGGCTTAGAAAACTCTCAGAGACTATACTGCCTACTACAGTACATAGGAACAGACTTAAGAAGTACTATGAACCTATATAAGAGAAGTAAAATATAATGACCACCCATGAGGTTTTAGTCCATGAATTATAACAGCATGTCTTGTGACTAGCAGAAAATCTGTCTGGACCATTCTCTAAGGGATACAGCACCAGTAACTACTCATCTGTGAGACTTTTGAAACTAGAGGAGTTCAAACTGTCAACTGATTGATCAAGATCAGAATCAGGCCCTTACTCTATATGAAGGGAGTGACTCTTCACTATTACACCAAAATATATAGAGAAGATATCAGCTCATAAATACTACTTTTTGACCCCCTACCAGAGGTTATAGGATTAGCAAATTTTTCAGACTAGATTAATGAATAAAGATATTTAAAAGAAGATCCTTATTCAGGAGAAAGATGTAATGGTGACCTCAGAATGATGATATTAGTACAGGAGACAGTCTTTCCTTACAAGTCACCAGATTGAAGTATAAGAAGATTATATGACATGACTCATCCAGGCTATAAGATGAGTAATGATGACCAACTATAAGTCATTGTAACCACAAGATAAATATCTTGAGAAATATAAAAGAAAGATCAAGAAACTATAATAGCAGCAGTCCAAACAAAGCTTACAGAAATAGTTCTAAAGACTTACTATAAACAAATATCTACTGCTCACCAAACCTCAAGGTCCAGGAACTACCAAGGCCCCTCAGTCCAGAAAAAAATATTCTAAGACATCAGAAGAGCTATGAGAACCTATATAAGAAGGACTCCTAGTCTCAACCTGGGTACCAGTGACCCTTATCATTATATTCTCTACTGTTGTGAAATAGAAATAAGGATCACTATTGCTATCAAATATCTCTGGATATAGCAGGAATATGAAATAGAAAACCTCCTCAGCTGGAAATTCCCTCAGGCCAGTTACCAAGAAATATAAGATACCACCTCCATGAATGTATATGAAATAAGGATAGTCAAGAAGATTTATCAGATCTTCAGGTATGTACTGTGATCAATCTCCAACTTAGAGTATACTAGAACCTCAGACTTCAAGGAACTATCAGCTTGCCATACCAATGTACTGAAGACCATAATGGCCACAGAAGCCCAGTCTACTATCACCCTCAATAGTGATGAGGTAGGAGAGTTCTGGAACTCTATCCTCAAGGACAATCCTGATCAATTTCTATAAAAATTGATCTCAGCATTCTAAGATCCCAGTATCTAGATTAGACCTTCTCAAGACCCTACATTTGTTCTTTATTTTGTAGAAGAGAATATCACAGATTGGAGAGCCCCCACTACTTCCAAATATGATAATATTATTAGTGATGACATTATCTCATGTGATATACATAAAGCATATAAAGTATATGACATATGTAAAACAGATGAAATATTCATAGACCTCATTTCCTTTGAGAACATCCTGACCTTCAGCAGTGATAAAGATAAAGCCTCTATGGTTCTGAATATTCTGCTCTAAGTTCTTGATAACATAGTATCCTTTTTCTGTATATGTAACTGTTGTTCTTCTGATATTCTGATCTTATGTAACTCAGAAATTCTTCTGGTATTCTTTTTCTATATTATCAAAATCTATTAGTATTCTGAACTTATGCAACTACTTATACAGATACTTGAATTTGTACTTACAACTATAGTTTTCTATATCTCAGTATTTTATTTGGTTATTAGACTTTATATTTAACTTTATAACTTAGCAATCATTGAATTATATTTTGTATAAATACTCCTCTTATTTCCTTTGAAATAAAGTCAGTTCCAGTTCACTTACACTTAATTCTATACAAGCAATCTAAGAGATAACAAGACAGTTTAAATATAAGAAGTTTGAGGACTATAAGGCCTTGGGAAGATACTTCAATAAGAACTTGCTTATAACAAACTTGTGGTTAGTCTAAGAGATATACCTTGAAGAGAATCTGATATATTTGAAGGACTTAGTGATCACTATATAATACTAGATACATAGTTGTAATTCTGAATTACATATATATAGTTCTAGTTTTTATATTAATTATATTACTTTTTATTCTAGTTTACATTTTTACTGCCAAATTGCAGTCTTTTTTTTAGGAGTTACATATTATATATCTTATTGAATAGAAGTATTGAGATAGTAACTTAATATATCAATATATGATTATTGTCATATAGTGGTCACTGAGTCCTTCAAATATGCCAGATTCTCTTCAAGATATATCTCTTAGACTAACTCAAGTTTGTTATAAGCAAGTTCTTATTGGAGTGCCTTCCCAAGGTCTTATAGTCCTCAAACTTCTTATCTTTAAACTATTTTGTTATCTCTTAGATTGCTTACAAGGAAGTGTGTATATTGTACTGAGTAGACTGAATGGACTGACTTTATTTCAGAGGAAATAAGAGGAGTACTTATACAAAATATAATTCAATGGTTGCTAAGATATAAAGCTAAATATAAATTCCAATAACTAAAATAAAATGCTAGGACAGGAAAAACTGCTAAGTTCCAGAGTCGGCACTGATGGTTGTACAGGTTCAGGATGCTGATATAATTCAGTATTACATCAGAATGCCAGTACTGGCATAACTCAGTATTACATCAGAATGCCAGTGCTGGTATAACTCAGTGTTACATCAGAATGTCAGTACTGGCATAACTCATGTAACCAAAGAACTTCAGAGCAGAATGTTCAAGACCATAGGGGCTTTATCCTCATTGTCACTAAAGGAGATAAGATCCATGAATTTGTCATCATTGTGTATTTTGCATACTTCAATGTCATGTGGGATGATGTCATCACTGATGACATCATCACATTTAGTGGCAGTGAGAAGGAGGTCTGGGGCTCTCCAGTCTATAAGGTTCTCTTCCACAAAATAGAGGACAAATGTGGAGTCTTGGGGAGGTCTAACCTAGATACTTGGGCCTTTAAATACTGAGATCAATTCTTGCAGAAATTGGTCTGGGTTATCCTAGAGGATGGGATGTCAGAAGTCTTCTACTTTATCACTATTGAGAGTGATAGTGGACTGGGCTTTTATAGCTACCCTGGTTTCTAGTGCATTGATACAGTGGGATGACAGGTCTCTGAAATCTGAGACTCTAATATACTCTAAGTTGGAGATTGACCATGGTATATGCCTGAAGATCTGATGGATCTTCTTAGTTATCCTTGCTTCACATATATCCATGGGAGTGGCATCTTGTAACTCTTGGAGACTGGTCTGTGGGCACTCCCCGTGGAGGAGGTTTCTTATTTCATACTCCTACCATATTTAGAGGCATTCAGTAGCAATGGTGATCCTTATTTCCATTTCATGGTGGTAGAGGATATAATGATAAGGGTCACTAGTACCCAGGTTGACACTAGGAGTCCTTCTTGAGCAGGTCCTCATGGCTCTTCTGATGTCTTGGAATATCCTTTCTTCGACTGAGATATCTTGGTGGTTCCTTGACCTTGAGGTTTGGCAAGCAGCAGACATTTCATTTGTGGTAAGTCTTTGAGCTATTTTGAGATTGGTGGGTCTTGTTGGTTACTGCTACTGTGGTTCCTTAATCCTTCTTTTATATTCCTCAAGATATCTGAACTATGGTCACAATGACTCACAGTTTGTCATCATTGCTCATCTCATATGCTATATGATCTTCTTGTACTCTGATCTGGTGGCTTGTAAGGAAAGGCTGTCTTCTCTGCTAATGTCATCATTCTGGGGTCACCATTACATCTTCCTCCTGAATAAGGATCTTCTTGAGCATCCTTATTCATTGGTCTAGTCCTGAAAAATTTGCTAATCCCATAACCTCTGGCAAGGGGTTGAAAAGTGGTATTTGTGGGCTGGCATCTTCTCTATATATTTTGGCATAATGGTGAAGAGTTGCTCCCTTCATATAGAGCAAGGACCTGATTCTGATCTTGACCAATCAGTTGACAGTTCAAACTCCTCTGGCTTTGAAAGTCTTACAGATGAGTAGTTGCTAGTACTATATCTCTTAGAGAATGGTCCAGACAGATAGCCTGCTGGTCACAGAACATGCTGTTATGATTCATGGATAAGAACCTCATGGGCAGTCATCATGTTTTGCTTCTCTTGTATAGATTTGTGGTACTTCTTAAGTCTGTTCCTGTGCACTGTGGTAGGCAGTATGGTCTCTGAGATTTTTCTAAGCCAGAAGGTAGTTCTCTTGATATCTCACACATAGAAGGGTCCTTCCTATTTGGGCTCCAGTTTTCATAACTATAAGACTTCTACCATATTTTGATACAGTAGGACCTTTTTTCTAATTTGGATGGGTTCTAGGGTCTTGTGATTCTTTTCTGCATTCTTCCTTGTCAGCACTTGTAACTTGATGATGTAATCTTCAGCCTTCTTCCTGATTTAGTGTAGTCTCCAGATTTCTGCATCAATCTGTCTCCAAGTTAGATCTAGATTTGTAGCTGAGATTCCATCAGAATCTTCTTCTCTGAAGAGCAGTTCCCTTGGGGTAAAGTGTGTGCTCTGTGACTGTATGTCTTGTAGGACAGAGAGGGCAGTTGGGAGATAATTATCCCAATTCTCATATGTCTCTGAGATCTTTACCAGAATGTTCTTGAGGGTCTTGTTGGTTCTTTCTGTCTGTCCATTTCCTTGAGGGTGGTATGTGGTGGTCTTGATGTGCTGGATCTTGTATTTCTGATATATTATCTCATAGAATCCATTGACAAATTCTGTGCTGTGGTCTGTTGTGATTTGCTTTAGTATCTTATAGCAGCAGATGATTTCTTGGTATAGGAAGTCAGCTATAGAGAGAGCATTGGCTTCTTGTAATACTCCTGCTTCTATCTATTTGGTAAAGAGGTCTACAATAACTATAATATAGCAGTTTCTTGATAGTGTTACTGATAGTGGCCCAATGATATCCATTGAAATGTGGTAGAAGAGGATAGGCTCAATTCTTGATGACCCAGATGTCTGGTCTTACTGATCTTATTTCTATTTTTGGCACTTGTCATACTCTTTGACAAATTGATGCAGGTCTTCTTCCATCTTAGGCCACCACATAGTTCTTCTTACCTTGTCATATGTGTTGATTCCTCCTAGGTGTTCTTGCTCATGTACTTCCTTCATTACTTGATACTTTTTGTATTTGGGTATTACTAGCTTTTCTCCTTTTCTGAGTGTAGTGTTGTCTAGTTCAAACTATTTCTAAGTCTGGTTGATGATGGTGATTGTCCAGGGTTCAAGGTGGTTGGACATCTTCTACTGCCCAAGATAGCTGATTAATCTATAGTATAACTCCTTATTTATATTGAGTAATCTTGATGGGAGTATTTCAGAGTATTCTTGAGAGTGCATCAGCATTGGTGTTAGTTCTTCCTGAGCAGTGCTTGACAGTACAGTCATACTCTTGCAACCTGTAGATCTATCTGGTATATATTCCTTTGGGGTTCAGAGTGCGGAATAGCCAGGCAAGAGCAGAATGGTCTGTTTGAATGGTGAAGTGTTTTCCAGCTAGGTAGTAGTGGAACTTATCTACTGCCCAAACTACTGCTAAGCATTTGAGCTTGCATGACTCATAGTTCTGTTCTGCTCCATGGGTACCTTGGCTTACATAGGAGATGACATATTCATATTCATCTTTCTTCTGAGCTAGAACTGCTCTAAGTCCTATAGTACTCACATCTGTCTGCAGGATGAATTCTTGGTTCCAATCTGGTCTTCTGAGAATAGGTGCTTGGGTCAATCTGGTCTTGAGTTTATTGAAGATTTCTTGGCATTTCTTGGTCCATTCAAATTTGGTTTCCTTCTTCAGTAGCTCATAGATAGATGCTGCAATGTTTGAGTATCCTTTGATGAATCTTCTGTAGTAGCTGGCCAGTCCAAGAAAGGTATGGACTTCTGTAGTCATTCTGGATCTCAGGAAGGCTACAACAGTCTCAATCTTTATAGAGTCTATATGGATTCTGGTCTGATTGATGAGGTGTCCTAGATAGGTGATTTCTTGAGCCACAAACTTGCATTTCTTGGACTTGATGTAAAGGCCATGCTCCTTGAGCTTCTTGAGGGTTAGCTGTATGTGATTGACATGTTTCTGTATAGTGTTACTGAAGATGATCACATCATCAATATAGACAAAGAGCCATTTTCCAATCTCATTGCTGAAGACTCTGTTTATCATTCACTGGAAACTTGCTGGAGCATTGCACATTCCAAATGGCATTCACAGATAGATATAGGTGGCATTAGGTATAATGAAGGCTGATTTATCACTGGCATCTTGAGTGAGACCAATCTGATAGAAGCCTGAGAACAGATCCAAGGTGGTGTAGTATTTGGCTTCACTTCCAAGAGTGGTAAGGATTTCTTGAATATTTGGTAAGGGCTGCCTATCCTTCTTGGTGATGGTATTGAGCTTTCTGTAGTCAATGCAGAGTCTTGATGCAAACTCTCCAGGCTTGCTTCCTTTCTTTGGAGTGAGGACAATGGGTGAAGCCCAGGGACTGATAGCTTGCTTGATGATTCCAACTTCTTCCATTTCCTTGAGTTCTACTCACAGCCATTCTCTATAGGCAGGTGGTATGGGTCTGGCTTTCTGATAGATGGGCTTGGTATCATCAGTGTCAACTTTATGGTAGTACTTGGATTCTTGATTGTGGATATCTCTGAAGTCTGTAGCAAGTACTCCTTCATTCTGGTGCAGGATCTTGAGAAGTTGTTCTTCTAGGGGAAAGTTTTCTCCAATAGTATATGTGTGCTTATTCTGATCCTTGTCTTTCTTGTATTCAAGTTTGGTAATCTTGGTGATGGTATAGGCTCCTCTTCTAGTAAATCCAAAGCCTTGTTCTCCTCTTTTGGTCTTGATGAGTTTGATGGCTTCAGTGATCTTGGGTTTCTTGATTTCATGGATCAGCATCTGGCCAATCCTGTCATGCTTCTTGACTTTGAATGGGGTGGTGGGGTTGTGATTCCTGACTATGAGGAAGATCTCACCAGTATAATCAGGGTCAATTACTCCTCCTTCAACTAAGATTTCACTTTTGGCCAGACTGCTCCTGGTCTTGATAATTTCAGTATGGTTCTCTGGCAGCTTGACTCCAATTCCAGTGCCAAGTAGGGTAGTGGTCTGTGGTTCAAGAGTAGCATCTTGAATGCTGGTAAGATCTATTCCTATGGCTTCTTCAGTTTTGTATTCTGGGATCTTGGCTTCAGGGTGGAACTTCTTAATCTTGAGGGTGATATCTGGTTCTTGTTCCTCCTCATCATCACTGTCAGCTTGAAGCTCTGGAGGCTGGACATCTTCTTTGGTTTTCCTTTTTACTTCAATGGCTTCTTGCTCATATTTCTGTTGGTAGATTTTCCTGACTTCACTGATACAGGACCAGCAGTCATTCAGGTGTTCAGAGTAGTACATTCTAGTACCATGGGGGCATCTTCCTTAAGGGACATAGCCATTAATAATCTTGTTGTACCACTGCTTATCTGTGAGCTTGGGTATCTTGTTCTTGTTCTTGTTCACTGAGTGCATGAAGACCTCTGTGTCCTCTTTATCTTCTTCCTCTATGTCTGGTAGGACTCCTTTGTGGATATTGATAGAGACTCATACCTTTCTTCTTCTATAGTTGATCTGCATCTTCTGGGAATTGAGGTCAATGATGGCCTTGGCCTTGTAAAGTCATTGGTTGCCAATGAGGATGTCATAGTTAGTGGTACTTATAACAATCATGTCTACTGGAATGGTAGCTCCTCTTATCTTGATGGGGACTTCTCGGATTTTGTCAAGGGGGGTAGCTTGTATACCATCTGCTGTAATATAGACCATCTTGGTAGACTCTTCAATGTCCCAGCCTAGGTGGTCAATTGTCTTCTTACTTATGAGGCATCCTCCAGCACTGGTATCAATGATGGCATCAAAGATATAGTCTTCGATCTGACATGGGGTATAGGCTGATGTCTTGCACTAGTCTTCAGATTCTTCACCTGAGTTTTCGGATTCTTTCTGTGCATTGTGAGCTTCTACAATCTTGTACTCTTGATTCTTGGCAGTAGTTGCAAGTCCTACTCTCAACTGCTGTCTGAAGACAGGGACTTTAGCTAGCTGTCCAAAAGTAGCATTGACCTTCTGTTCCTTGAGGTCCTTATAGATATCATACTAGTGGATCTTGATCTTATACAGCTTCTGTTCCTTCTTGCTTTCACTTTCTTCTGAGACTAGAGTAGTGCCTTTAATGATTTGATAGGTAGCTTCATCTAACTCTATGTCTTGATCAATCTTCTTAAGTTGAGTCTTACTTTGAATAGTGACAGCTAGAGTCTTCTTTGGTCTTCTAACTGGCTTGCTGTTGCTCTTCTTATCATAGGGCTTGGACCAGGTTCTGGTACCTTCAGTAGCAGGGTAGAATTCAAGCTCCTTGTAGTATTCTTCATCATCAGTATTGTCAATCTCCTCAATGACTACTATATTAGTTTATTCTCTGATTTTGCTAGCATTGCTTGGTTGGGCTTTGTGTCTTGTTTCAGTTATACAATTCTTTGCATAGTGGCCTTCTTCTCTACATCTGAAGCATATGATATTGCATTCTTCTATAGCCACTGCAAATCTCTGCACTAGTCTCCTGTTGGTACTTCAGACTTCTCTAACAACATTACCAAGATGTGCAGTCATCTTGGTGAACTGCTTGGCAAGTTCCTCCACTGGGTCAGCTTTGGCTGCCTTGGGGATAGGTGGGGTTGGTTGTCTGTTTACAACTATAGCTGATATGATACTAGTTGGCTTTGATAACTCCATCTTGATGCCAGTTATTTTCTCCATTAAGTGTTTGGCAGAGTGTCTGACAGTCCAATATCTCTGTACAAAGACCACTTTCTGATCAAAGATCAGTGCAGCTGGGGTAGATCAGATTGCTAGGGCAATTTCAGAGTAAACTCCTTTGAGGAAGGTTGAATCTGCTATTTGTTCCTTGAGAGCATTATTGTAGCCAGTTAAGACAATCTGGTGGCAGATTTGGGTATAGAATGAGTTGGGATCTTCACTAAGTCTCTGGCAGATAGTATTGAATTGATCCTTGAGAGCTTGCTTGATCTCTTCAGTATAGTATATTGTTCTGATGAAGGCCTTCATGTTGGCAAGTTTGGCTGCACCATTATTAGCAATAGTGGCTGCATTGAACTTATCTCTGGTAGGTCCTCTGAGGCTGACTGGTAGAAGGGCCAATTGTGTATCCACATCAAGGGCTCATATGGTGGCAAATTGTTCAAAGTCTTCAATGAAGGTCAGGATTGACTCTTCAGTAGTATATCTATAGAATGTGGCAGGATGCATTTCCATCTTGTCTTGAATTCTTGCAGAGATGACTCTTGTAGTCAGGGTAGTTGTTGTGGGGGTTGTTCATTTTTCAGCTTAAAAGTGAGAGATTCATCTTAAATTACCAGTCAATGGGCACTAAGTTGTTATGTAGTGATTGCTGAGTCATTTAAATATGTCAGATTCTCTTCAAGATATATCTCTTAGACTAACTCAAGTTTTTTATAAGCAAGTTCTTATTGGAGTGCCTTCCCAAGATCTTATAGTCCTCAAACTTCTTATCTTTAAACTGTCTTGTTATCTCTTAGATTGCTTGTAAGGAAGTGTGTATATTGCACTAAGTAGACTGAATGGACTGACTTTATTTCAGAGGAAATAAGAGGAGTACTTATACAAAATATAATTCAATGGTTGCAAAGATATAAAGCTAAATATAAATTCCAATAACTAAAATAAAATGTCAGGACAGGAAAAACTGCTAAGTTCTAGGGTCAGCACTGATGGTTATATAGGTTCAGGATGCTGGTATAATTCAGTATTACATCAGAATACCAGTGCTGGCATAACTCAGTATTACATCAGAATGCCAGTGCTGGCATAACTCAGTGTTACATCAGAATACTGGTGCTAGCATAACTCAGTGTTACATCAGAATACTGGTGCTGGTATAACTCAGTGTTACATCAGAATACCAGTATAGGTATAACTCAGTATAACCAAAGAACTTCAGAGCAGAATGTTTAAGACCATAGAGGCTTCATCCTTATCATCACTGAAGGAGATGAGATCCATGAATTCATTATCATTATATATTTCATATGCTTCAATGTCATGTGGGATGACATCATCACCAATGACATCATTATATTCAGTAGCAGTGAGAAGAAGGTCTGGGGCTCTCCAGTCTATGAGGTTTTCTTTCACAAAATAGAAGACAAATATGGGGTCTTGGGGAGGTCTAACCTGGATGCTTGGGCCTTGGAATACTGAGATCAATCCTTGCAGGAATTGGTCTGAGTTGTTCTGGAGGATGGGATGCCAGAAGTCTTCTACTTCATTACTATTGAGAGTGATAGTGGACTGGACTTCTGTAGCTACTCTGGTTTCTAGTGCATTGATACAGTGGGATAACAGATCTCTGAAATCTGAGACTCTAACATACTCCAAGTTGGGAATTGACCATAGTGCATATCTGAAGATCTGATGGATCTTCTTAACTGTTCTTGCTTCATGTATATCCATGGGAGTGGTATCTTGTAACTCTTGAGGGCTGGCCTGTGGGAACTCCTGATAGAGGAGATTTCCTATTTTATACTTCTGCTATATTTGAAGGTATTCGGTAGCAATAGTAATTCTTATTTCCATTTCATAGTAGTAGAGGATATAATGATAAGGGTCACTAGTACCCAGGTTGACACTAAGAGTCCTTCTTGAGTGGGTCCTCATGGCTCTTCTAATGTCTTGGAACATCCTTTCTTCAACTGAGATGTCTTGGTGGTTCCTTGACCTTAAGGTTTAACAAGCAGCAGATATTTCATTTATGGTAAGTCTTTGAGCTATTTTGAGATTAGTGGGTCTTGTTGATTGCTACTACTGCAGTTTCTTAATCCTTCTTTTATATTCCTCAAGATATCTGAACTGTGGTCACAATGGCTCACAGTTGGTCATCATTGCTCATCTCATATACCATATGATCTTCTTGTACTCTGATCTGGTGGCTTGTAAGGAAAGGCTGTCTCCTGTGCTGATGTCATCATTCTGGAGTCACTATTATATTATATAGTATAGTAGTATAGTTAATAGTTATCTAATCTTACAGTTGTAAGAAATTTTATAAATCTTGTAATTGTAAGAAATCTTATAATTGTGAGATAAAAGAAAATTATATACTTAACCATTATATAGCTAGCAAACTTATATAAATATTCCCAATATATCTAGAATAAATAAACTTTAGATCAAAATAGTTCAAAGTAAAGAGACAAGAGAACTAGTAAGTCTATAGACAGATATACTTTAAACTCACTCACTTTTATATCTCTGAAGACTTTGAAGAGTTAAAGAAGATTAAGTATTCAAGATAAAGAAATCAGCCATATTTTTGAAATTAAGTATCTGCTATATTATAATAGATATAAAGATATAGAAACTATATTAATAAGAAAAAAGACTGAGAATTATATAATTAAGATATATATAGATATTATAATTAAATAATGTAGAAAATTTTAAAAATCTCTGAAGATTATTAAGATAGAAGATTCTAATTAGTACTTCTAAATAAATTGAATCAATTCAAATCAAATTGAATTGAGATCTAATTCAAATTATTTAAATTGAATTGAGGTCTAATTTAATTTAAAATCGAAAGTCAAACTTTAAAATATAATAACTTGATGAAAATATATTCAAATTTGATAAATTTTAGCTTGTCAAATTTGCCTTAATAAGACAAATTCAGTACAATAAAGATTATTAAATTTAGACATTTTTCTGTCAAGTTATTGAATTTTAAAAATTTAGGTTTAAATTAAAATTTGAATTGAATTGGACCTTGATTTGATTCAAATCAAATTGAATTAGATCTTGATTTGATTTGAATGAAATTAAATTGGGCCTTAATTCAATTTGAAGTTTTTAAATCAAATCAAATTTGGGTCTAATTCAATTTAATTTGATTTATTAGAAGTACTAATTCTAATATATTAAAATATAGTAGAAACTTTATAGTTATAAAAATTAGAGCTTAAGTAAGAAAAATCTTATTTTATATAAAATATATATATATAAAAACTATCTTTTAGTTATAAAAACTCTCAAATATAATTATCTTTATTATTATTTACTAAAACTGACTCAAGAAGTATTATAACTAATAAATAAAGTACAGTAGTAGCCTTTAAGATTACTAATATTATCTTATAAACTATAAAAAGATAATAGTATTTTACTGAGCCTCTAACTATAGAGAAATTCTTTAATAATATTTAGACTATTATATAGATTTATCTATTATAAATCTCTTATTTTGAAATATACTAACATAGAGCTAGATTTCAGAAGTATTTTAAATTAAAATAACTTATTAATTAACCATCAGATATAAAAAGAAGAAATATATTACTATTGTCACATAGTGGTTGCTGAGTCCTTCAAATATGCCAGATTCTCTTCAAGGTATATCTCTTAGACTAACTCAAGTTGTTATAAGCAAGTTCTTATTGGAGTGCCTTCCCAAGGTCTTATAGTCCTCAAACTTCTTATCTTTAACTGTCTTGTTATCTCTT
>RBNI01002764.1:0-17589 GCA_003990745.1 Jimgerdemannia flammicorona | reverse complement strand
AAAAAAAAAAAAAAAAAAAAAAAAAAAGGCATTATTGTATGCAAACTCTACATAAGTCAGGTAATGGTCTCAATCATCTTGCTCATAAGAAACATAGTTTCTAAGCATTTGTTCTAGGGTTCTGTTTATATACTTAGTTTGTCCATTAGTTTGTAGGTGAAAGGCAGTAAACATAGCCAATTGGGTTTCCAGGGTCTTGAAGAGAGTTTGCCAGAAGTGACTGATAAACTTGAGTCATAATTGCTGATAATTACTTATGGTAGGTCATAGTGATGAAAGATGGACTTGAAGAAGATTCTTATAATCTTGAGTACAGTAGCATTGGTAGTAGTTGGTTCAGTAACCATAGTCTTGGTCAGGCAGTCAACAAATATAATGATAGCATCAGTACCAGATTGAGTTTGTGGTAGTTGAGTTATAAAGTCCATGGTAACTTACTTGAATTTCTTAGTGGAAATTAGTAGTAATTGTAGCAAACTGGCTAGCACTTGGTTGGTAGACTTGTTGTGCTAATATAGATTATAGCTAGTAATATAGTTCTTGATTTTCTTAACCATGCTTGGCCAATAGTAGCAGTATTGAATATTCTTGATAGTCTTCTTGATTCCCAGGTGATCAGCAAGAGGAGAGTCATAGTGTTCTTATAAAATCTTATAGTATAGGTTTATGTTTTCAAGTAGGTAAACTTGATCTTGATGATAGATCAGATTGTTCTCAACAGTATATATATCCTTGAGCTCATTTGAGAAAACTCTAGTAGTGACTGTATCTTCTTTGTAAGCTTGCCTAATTTGGTCTAGAAATTCTGATACCAAGGTGACTTACATAATTGTGGCAAGGTCTGGGCATCTTGATAAGGCATCTGGTACTACAAGTATCTTGCTAGGCTTATAGATGATCATTGGGTTGAAGGTTTGAAGCTTGAGGCTCTACTTGGCTTATAGACATGACAGGGTAGGTTGGGTATTAATATACTTGAGGGATTGATGATCAGTAATAACATCAAACTCAATATCTTCTAGATAGCATCACCATGGTCTAGTATATGTATTATTGCCAGTAGTTCCTTCTTATGAGTGACTAGCTTTTGTTCAGCTGGGGCCAACTTACAGGACTTGAAAGCAATAGGATGATGTCCTTTACTATCATCTTATAACAGGACTGCTCTAATGACAAAATTCAACACATTAGTGGTAACTATGAATTTTAGGCCTTAATCTGCATTATGTAGGACTGGAGCATGGGTCAGATGGTTCTTGAGTTCTTGAAAGGCTTATTGATAGAAGATGTCCCAGGTGTAGGGTACATAGTAGTCTGAGTGCAGGGTCTTCTTTATGAGATTAGTCAGTGGCTCAACAATGTCAGAGAAGTTTCTGACAAAATAGCAGTAGTAGTCAGCTAGACTAAAAAAGGATCGGAGTTCTATGAGGTTTGACAGAATGGACCATTTTTCAATTACTTCTATCTTGTTGGGTCTACTTAAATTCCTTGTACAGAGACAATGTGGTCAAGGTATTTGATTTATTCTTTGAAGAATTTGCACTTCTTGAGCTTAGCATAAAGCTTGTGTTTTCACAGAATCTCTAAGACTATTCAAATATGTTTGAAGTATTCTTCTTTAGTTGCACTAAATATCAGAATGTTATCAAGATATACCAATAGGAAAATAAATAGTTAGTCCTTGAATATCTTATTCATCAGAGTCTGGAATGTGGCAGATACATTGGTGAGACCAAATGCTAAGACCAGGAATTCATAGAGTCTAAAGGAGGTCATAAATATAGTCTTGGGAATGTCTTCTGGCTTGATTCGAATCTGGTGGTATCCTGATATAAGGTCTAACTTGGTGAAGTACTTAGCATTCTTGAGAGCATCAAAGATTTGATCAATCAAGGATAGCAGATAGTGGTTCTTGATAGTGAGTTTGTTGAGTATATGGTAGTCTATGCATATTTGCAGGGTACTATTCTTCTTCTTGATAAATAAGACTGGTGAGCCATAAGGAGATTTTCTTGGCTAGATAGCTCCTTATATAAGTAATTCTCCTAGTTCTTTCTTGACTACTTCAATTTTGAGTAGCAATATATAGTACATATGTTTCTTGGGTAGTACAGCTCCTGGGATCAGTTTGATTTCATGATCAACTTCTTGTATAGGCAGTAGACCAGGTAGCTTGTCTAGAAAGACATCCTTGAATTCTTCTAGCAGTAATTTGATACTTTTATTGACTGATAGTCTCTTGTCTTATTTCTTGGGATGGACCATTACAATAAAGACATATATTGCCTTCTTGAGTACTCTCTTGTACTGTATAGCTGACAGTGTTGCAATCTGGGTCTTGCTCATGGTCTTGTCTGTCTTGATAATGATGTTGGTTCTATCTTAAAGTAGGGTGACTTCATTCTTACATCAATCAATATCTGGATTATGTTTCATAAGCCAGGGTTTTCCTAAGATCAGGTCATAATCTCCTAGTGATATAACCTCAAAGTCTACTCATTCCCAATATTTCTGAATCTTGATGGGTAGTTTAGCAGTAATTGACTCAATGGGGTACAGAGTACTGTCTGCAGTGACTATACTATTGTTCTTGGGTGCAGGCTTGATAAGGATCTTGAGGCTTTCAATGAGGTTCTGATTGATGAAGTTTCCTACAGCTCTGCTGTCTATGAGTACTTGAACTTCTTTTTCTTTGACTAGGCCTTTGAAAATGAGCTTGATTTTCACTAAGACTTGCTACTTGATCAGTGCTGCTAAAACTTTTTTAATCTCATTTGGTTTCAGGGAGTTCTTGGACTTCTATAATCTTGAGTTGACTGGCTTTTTCTAGGATCATTTACATGACTTGGTCTCCTTCCTTGACTGTGTAGTCTTGATCCTTCTGATTGATAAGTAGAACTTGAACTTATCCTTGAAAGTCTGGGTCAATGACACCAGTGCCTACATCTAAATGATATTTGACACTGAGTCCTGATCGCAGTACAATTCTGGCATAATGTCCTTCAGGATATTGAACTGCAATTCTAGTAGATACTAGAGTTCGGCCCTTAGTTAGAATAGTGACTTGTTTGACTGAGTGTAGGTCAAGACCAATGGCTCTTTCTGTTTGATATTGAGGGGTCTGGGCCTTTGGATGAAGCTTCTTAACCTTGAGCTCAGGTTGACTGGTAGTAGAGTTAACAGATGTGTCCTTGGACAACATGGTAACTAATCTTGAGGGTTCACTATTCTTCTTAGGATATTTGGTTGCAATATGTCCTATTTGGCAATAGAAGAAATAGGCTCTGAATTTCTTCAGACAGTCCTTTTCTTCAGGGGTAAGCTTGGTGTTCTTTTTGTTCATAGTGTCTAGGTCCATTGGTACTGGGCCAACTATCTTTGGTTAGTTCTTATAGCAGTTCTTGAAGTAGTTCTTTTTGTGATATTCTGGTTCAAAGTGGTTATAAAAGGTGATGATATCAAACCTATCAGCAATTCTCATAGCTTTATCAAAGTTTTTGGGCTCTTCTAGCTTGACCTTGACTTGTGTGTTTCCTTTTAGGCCTTGGACATAGCAGTCTATCTTTTCATTCTCAGATATTGCTGGTAGCTTGAGTAGAATTGATAAGAATTGTACATTATAGCTTTGTACAGACTTGAGTTGCTTGATGTTCACTAGCTTATCTCTGGCTAGTTTGGTAATATTAGCAGGTTTGAACTGCTTGTGAAGAGCTCTCTTGAACCATAATATAATTATGCCACCAGATGGCTGCATTTCCTCAGAGAAGTGTAACAGCAAATTGGACTTATATATTATCTTCCATTCTTGTGAGCTCGAGGTATTGGTCCAACTGAAAGATCTATATATCTATAGATAGTCCTCCTTGATGGCTATCAAAGATATCTGGCTTGAGTGGCTTAAAACTAACTAGTACTATAGCAGAATGTGATGTACTCATAGTTTGTGTTTTCTGCTATTCTAGTTGTACTTGAAGTTCTTAAATTTAGTGGGCCATAGCATTGATTATATCCTCTATGCTGAGTTACTGTCCTCCTGGCAGAGGGGTCTGGCTGGTAGACTAACTCTTTGCAGCTTATTTTGGGTTTATGTGACTATTTGTGACTGATTTCTGAATTTGTGTGGTTTCTTAATAAGGCAAGGTGTAATAACACCACTACTATCAAGTGTAATGGTTCTAGTTTCTTTAAGAGGAAGTGGCTAAATATGGAAGTTCTAGTTGGTCTAAAATAGCTTGAAGAAATACTTAAAGATTCAAGTATTCTTGAAGGATTTCTGGGAGAAAATATTCTGAGCTTTATTCAGATAGAGAATAAGGATATTTATACATGATCTGAAAGAAAGATCTGGAAGGATCTTGGAAAGAAAAAGAAATACCAAGAAATAGGTTCTTGGCAAAGCTGACTAATACTATTCTACAATGTTCTGAAAGGTTCTATGACTAGCTAAGATAAGATACTTAGTACCAAGGAAAGACAAGAATGTTCTAGTGATGTCTGGGCACTGAGAGAAGGTTTCTAAGCAAGTAGAAGGTGGCAGAACATAGTAGAATGTTTAAGAAATAATAAGAAAAGACTAACTAAAAGACACAAAAATATACTAAGACTAAATATAACTGTGAAATTATTATAATACTAGTGACATGGCAAGCAATAAGTATTCTGAGGTATGTACTGAGCAGGGAGGCTTAAGTATATTTGATTGGCAGTATGTGGGGAGGGGCCTGGGCTTGGGGAGAAGTATGAGAGGCTTGTTGATAGACAAATAAGGAAGGAGAGGAAGCAGTATTGGAGGGCAGAGAATCAGGAGAGCAAGCTTTGTGAATAAGGTAGAGGAGAGACAGCTGATGACTGAACTGGAAGGCTGGCTGAGAAAGGGTAAGGAGATAGTAAAGAATGTAGGGCAACAGTAGCTGGGGGGAGCCTCATTAGGTGGCCAGAGTAGGGGGGCTGGTGGTGTAGTAGCTGAGGAGATGACTGTTGATGGAAGTGTAATGGGCAATCTGGAAAAAAATCTAGATGGAACTGCTGATGGTAGACCAAGTTGTGGGAAGAGCATGAGGCCTAGTGACTTGGCTGATAGTATAATGAGACTGACAGTAGCTCTATTACTTAAGAAGTTGATTTTGGAGTTCACAGTTACTTTGTACTTCTGGGGCTTAGTGATGATAGCAAAAATAGTCCTAGGACTGATTATGAAGCAGATGAGTGGCATAGTATCTGTTAAGTTCCTGAGGGGCCTAGAAGGGATAGAGGTGGGCTTTGAGAAGACTAGGCTATTAGAGGATATATTGAAAGCTGGGTTGATAGTTGGGAAGATATGTATACCAATGGTATACTGCCTGAAGTAGGATTCTAGAGTGGTATAGCTTCTGGTGAAAGGAGTTCCTATAGTGACCATAGTAGAGATAAGAAGAAGAGTAGAGAAAGTCATAACTGAGTATGGGGAGGTAGTCAATATAGGGTTCAGGGTGTAGAAAGGAACCTCCTTCTGGATAGAGAATATTGATATCTGAATTTGGTTGACAGAAAGAGAGACTACTGGGAAGGCTCAAGACTGGCCTTCAGTAATGGTGTGGGGAGTCTTCATATGCAAGGTAATGAGGGTGAAGGGGAGTGAGGAGAAAGAAGACTTGTTGGAGGTACAGGAGAAGTTGAGTGGTATAGTAGAGTAGAGGATAAAGGCTTAGAAGGTATTTATAGAGTTGATATATCTGGAGATTATTGATGAGAAGTGGGTTCACATTGATGAGGAGCTGTGGAAGAGATCCCAAGGATGCAGGAAGTAGAGGAAGTTGCTGGCAAAAATTGAGAAAGAGATAAAGAGGAATACTGGTGGTAGTGAAAATACTGAAGATATCAAGGTGAGTATCTGGACCAGTAGAAGTGGAGAGAATAAGAAGATAGGTCTGGAGGAGGCCAGGAAGGTACTGAACAAGGATCCATATGAAGATGATATGTTTGAAGTCTGGGAGGATACTCCTCCTCCTCTTATTAGACAGAGACTAGCTATAAGAGATCAAGTGGCAGAGGATGTACTAATGCACAGTACCCAGTAATAGTGCTCCAAATGAGTTAGTTCAAACTAGTTCAAATTCATCACATGATCAATTTGAACTGATCAGGATCAGTTCGAATTTGTCTCATGATTAATTCAAATCAGTTTGAATTATGACTGCTCTGATTCAAATCTCTAAATTGGTAATTCAAATCACTAAATTCAAATCATCAAATTCAAATCACTGAATTCGAATTACCAAATTTGAATCATCAGATTCAAATTATCAGATTCAAATCATCAGATTCAAATTGCCAAATTCAAATTCTTGATTTGAATCACTGAATTCGAATCTCTAAATTTAAATCAGAGTTTGAATTATCTGATTTGAATCTCATGATAAATCAAATTTACCATATGATTCATTTATATATATAAACAGAGAAAAATATTCTCAGGTATATATACAAGTATACATTGTAACAGTGACCCCAGAATGATGACATCAGCACAGGAGACAGCCTTTCCTTGCAAAGCCACCAGATCGGAGCACAAGAAGATTATATGGCATATAAGATGAGCAACAATGACCAACCATGAGTCATTGTGACCACAGCACAAGCATCCTGAAGAATATAAAAGAAGGACCAAGGAACTGCAGTAGCAGCAACCAACAAGAACCACTAATCCCAAAATAGCTCAAAGACTTACCACAAATGAAATGTCTGCTGCCCACCAAACCTCAAGGTCAAGGAATCACCAAGGTACCTTGGTTGAAGAAAGGATGTTCCAAGACATCAGAAGAGCCATGAGGACCTGCTCAAGAAGGACTCCTAGTGTCAACCTGGGTACTGCAGACCCTTATTACTTTATCCTCTACCACCGTGAAATGGAAACAAGGATCACCATTGCTACCGAATGCCTCCAAATGTGGCAGGAGTACGAAATAGGAAACCTCCTCTGCTGGAAGTTCCCACAGGCCAGCACCCAAGAGCTATGAGATGCCACCCCCATGGATATACATGAAACAAGGACAGCTAAGAAGATCCATCAGATCTTCAGGCATGCACCATGGTCGATCCCCAACTTGGAGTATGTTAGAGTCTCAGATTTCAGAGATCTGTCATCCCGCCATATCAATGCACTAGAAGTCAGGGTGGCCACAGAAGCCCAGTCCACTATCACCCTCAACAGCGAAGAAGTAGAAGACTTCTGGCACCCCATCCTTCAGGACAACCCAGACCAATTCCTGCAAGGATTGATCTCAGTATTCCAAGGCCCAAGCATCTGGGTTAGATCCCCCCAAGACCCCACATTTGTCCCCTATTTTGTGGAAGAGAACCTCATAGACTGGAGAGCTCCAGATCTTGTTCCTGATTTTCCCGCCACAGTCGAATGTGATGATGTCATCGATGACGTCATCCCGCATAACTTCGACATACGCAAAACATGTAACCTACATGACGAATTCGCGGATCTCATCTCCTTCAGTGATGATGATGATGATGATGATGAAGCCCCCCTAGTCCTGAACTTTCTGCTCTAAGTTCTTTGTTATACCAGATAATGCCAGCACTGGTATTCTCATGTAACATCAGATAATGCCAGCACTGGCATTCTGAGGTGACGTGAAATTGTTCCAGCACTGATATTCTCATATAACACCAGATAATGCCAGCACCGGCATTTTGTTGTGATACCAAATAATGCCAGCCTTGGAACTTAGTAGTTTTAGTTATTGGAGTTTATATTTAGCTTTATATCTTAGCAACCATTGAATTATATTTTGTATAAATACCTCTCTTATTTCCTCTGAAATAAAGTCAGTTCCAGTTTCACTTACACACACTTCCTTGCAAGCAATCTAAGAGATAACAAGACAGTTAAAGATAAGAAGTTTGAGGACTATAAGATCTTGGGAAGGCACTCCAATAAGAACTTGCTTATAACAACTTGAGTTAGTCTAAGAGATACACCTTGAAGAGAATCTGGTGTATTTGAAGGACTCAGCGACCACTATGTGACAACATATATAAACACAACCACCAATATATATATATACATATATATGTATACACATATATATACACACTATGTCAATATCAATATCAATAGATCAGTCATCAGTATTTTCTAATACTGGTAATACTTCAAGTCAGACTTCTTTGAACAATATCTAGCCTTTTTTAAATAATATTCTATGCTATGCTCCTTGTTCTGAAGTTTGGCAATACTATATCAAAACTAGAGAAAATGAAGTTACTTGCAAATATTGCAGGTATTTTTTTTTTTTTTTTTTTTTTTAAAAAAGAAAAAATAAAACTTATAATTATTTTGGATATATTTTATTTGATAAAAATATAATTTTTTTAAAATATAGACAGAAATATAAAATATACAGGGGTTCTATAACAAATATGATAAAGCACATAAAGATCTAACATTTAGATAAAATGGAGTTAAATATAGTATCAAGTAAAATTGATATTCCAGCTATAGTAAGTATATAATCTCTTTTTTATTTTCATATAAATTTGAAAATATATCTTTTATATTTAAGGTTTTTTTTATAAAAAAAAAAAACAATTTAGCCATATTCTGCTTCAGAATTTTAAAATTGACTTATTTATTAGATTATATGTGATGATCAACCATTTATAGCAATTAAGAGTACTTCTTTATGAAGTCTCTTTGTGTAAGAGGGTTGCTTTTTAGAGTAACCATTACATAGTTCTAGATGGGTTTTCTGGAAGTTCTGAATATTCTAGAAGACCATTTTCTTAAGGTTAAGATCAATTTTGTATAGAGTACGTCCTCTATGCTTATTGATTTCAAGATTGAGTTGATGTCTCAACCAAAGTTCTTTTTTGGACTAGTTCTGGATGTTCAGGATTTTCCATATTTCAGAAAGTTTAAGAAACTAAGACCAGCTTAGTTGAATTGGTGTATTGCTACAGACAATACCCAATTAGGAAATTTCATGATAGGGTTAGGAGCAGGACCTAACAGGGAGTGGATTTACTTAAGAGTAGTTTGTGGGTTATTAAATAAGTTTATTCGCTATTCATGATATTGCTATACTAGAAGTAGTTGTGTGAAGGGATATTATGGGGAAGTGTTCAGAAATATTCTTATATGTTCAAGTCTATTTAAGTCTGAGATTCTGAGGTCTGAGGGAGGGGGTATTTATACTAGTGAGGGACTATCTGAACTATGTTAGATATAGATGTAGTACTAAGTATCTTGCTGAGTTGGAATGCAGTCACATAGTATAAGTGTGATCTGACATATCAAGAGATTGTCTGACTATTGAGTCAGTTCACAGTTACATCATATAAGACTATTCTAACTATGCTATGACTGCTAGGCTATTTATAAATTTAGGTACTGTCTGGGTAGTCTTCAATGACATCACCATTGATGACATCATCTTTGGTAAAATCTGAGTAGTTTCTGACTTCTGATATTATTAGTTTCAAAGTATCATCACTTCTATCTCTTGCAAGATTAAGGCTGTCCTTAGTGGCAGTAGTTGTATAAGGATAACAGGTCTTGGTTCTCTTTTTTTTTTGGCCTGCTAGTATATTTGCAAGGACTGGCCATTCTTGTCTAGGGTGAGGGCTTTCAATATTGTAGCTAGGAGTTTGAACCTCTCAGAAATGATATTTTCTGTAATCTAAGATAATTTCTAGTAGTAATATCTATCATGTGGATGGCTTGAGATTAGTTTTGACAATGTCAGCTTTCTTGAGTTCAGATGAAGCATCCATCATTCTCTAACAGAGGTGATACAGATAGAGCAAATAGAGTTATTCAAATATATTTTGCTTCTACTAAGTAATGAGGTCTTGTATAGTCACAGTATATCTTGGTCTTGAGTTTGATAAGTACAGTTCATGAACTCTTGATGAGATAGAGTCCTTCTTGTCTTGGTTTGAGTTTGGTACTTTTGGTTTCCTTTTGTAATAGTATAGTACACCAAACTAGTTATAGAGATTCAGAGTCAGTCTTATGTTTGTAGTACTTCTTCTAGTATTCTTGTATCTTGGCAGTAGGTTCTTATATTTGCTGACATATTTTGTATAACCAGATGATCTCTTCAGTAACTTGTTTTGTAGTCTCGCATATGGTTTCCAAATTAGTTCTGAGGATAACATGCAATTTTGGTGGCTTGGAGGTTGTGTGCTTACAACTCTCCCCTTCTTAGCCTTTGACATCCTCATTGGGACCTTCTAATTTGTTCTAGTGTTGTTGTACCATTTGGATGGTTCTTGTGGCTATGTTTGTTGAGGATTTGTTCAACTTCATACTCTTCTTAGTTATTGATAATGATAGGTACAGGTAGTTCTGTGGTTTGGTTCAGAAATGTGTCTTGGACTTTCTGGAGTAGTAGTCTGACATAGCTATCAACTTTGGAAAAGTCTTCTTCAGTGTTCTTGGGCTCTCCTTTGGATGGGTAGATGGAGATAGCAAAAAGAGGGCATTTCTTGGCCAATTTCTTGAGCTGTAGCTTGTTGATATGGGTGATCTTTAGTCCAGAGTCACTAGAGCTGAGTGGGTCCTTTTCACCTTACAGTTTGAAGTTATGGCATTCTTTCTTGATGGTCAGAGAATGGTTTACCCAATCAATCATGAGGTTCTCTTGTTTTAACCATAGAGTCCTAAGGATGATTTCATTGTCAGGAAGTGGTATGATCTGGAGAGTAACATATACTCAATAGTCACCAATTCAGAAGGATAGATTGCAGACTTTCTTACTAATGACATAGGAGGTTCTATTAGCTGTGGCAACTACTTGAGTTTGCTGTACTAGAGAGGTGAAGACCTTGAGTCTGTTGGCTGTTTCTTCATTGATAAAGTTGCCTGAGGCACCACTGTCTATCATAATCTTAACAGGTACTCAGTTGACAAAAGCTCGAAGTGTAAGCAGTTTGTCTGATCCAATAGTGGTGATTTCAGTTATAGGAGCTTTCCTTCTGTTGGTTCTTCTTTGAGCCAGTTCATTGACACAAGAGAAGCAATCATCAATCATTCGAGAAGAGTACATTCCAATATCATGGGGGCATTGACCACTTGGTATATATCTGTCTTTGATTTTCTTGTAGAATTGTTCTTCTTTGTTCATAGTAGGTTGGGCTGGGACCTTATTTAATGAGCCAAATCCTTTGGATCCTTGAATAGTGGGTAGTAGTTTAGGGACTTCTTTAACTGTTAGAGTTGACTTGATTTTTTTGAATAGGATCTGGGCAATACAGAAACCAATGGGAATCTTGAAGGGTGTCCAACTATGATTTCAGATGAGGACAATAATTTCACCTGTATAATCTTCATCAATGACTCCTCCTTCTACTGAGAGTCCTTTCAATGCTAGGCTGCTGCAGCAGTATATTCTTCCAATATGTCCTTCAGAGATTTGAATACTGATTCCTGTATAGACTTGCTTAACTTCTCAGTTGGAAACTATAGCTTTTTTGGCTACATATAGGTCATATCCAGCTGCTCTTTGACTTCCTTTGATTGGGGCCTTGGCAGTTTGCCTTAACTTGACAAAGTCCAGTGTTCTGGTGTTCAGATTATTGAGGTAGTACAGAGTAGTAACAGTTGCTCATGTTGCTGTTCAGGGTTTCTAGTTGGGGCAGGTACTGGCTATGTATCCTGTCTTTTGGCAATAGAAGCATGCTCTGCTTCTTTGAAGTTCATTCCTTTCTCCTTCAGTGAGTTTCTTAAAGGTACTTGGCTGGGTGGGTTTATGATTTCTGAGTGTCTAAGGGGTGGATGTGGAGGGAGCTCAGGATGCTTTATACTTGGGTTTTTCTTTCTTGGTCCAAGTCTTTTCCTTGTTATTAAATTGTCTTCAGGGCAGAATTGGTCCAGCTGTTAGAATTTGCTTGACTATAGTCTTGATTCTTGCCAGGCACTATTGTTGATGATCACAACCAACTGGGCAGCCTTGTTCTCAGATTTTTCTAGTAAGCCATTCAGGCAGAGCATCAAATAAATGGTCTGCTCTTGTACCATTTCATGCTTCATCATTGGCAATATATCCTAGACTAACAGTATTCAGGAGTGACTTAAGTTTTGTATAGAAAGTTTTGAATTCTTCTTTGCCATGTATATCAAATTTGAGGTTACAGAGTTTTACTCAAGATTTGGCAATCATAATTTCACTGTGGTATTGAGCAATCATGAGTTGTTTGAGTCCAGGGGCTGTAGGATAGGCTTTATATCCTGGAGCATTATTTGCTGCATTCTGAGCAACTACTATAGGTCAGGTATCTCATATGAGGGGTTTTTCAGGAAGGATTCGCCACCATTCTTTGGCAGGTCCTTGGAAGAATATAACAACTCAGCAGACATAGGCTGTAGTTGTAGCAAAGAGTTGTTCTAAAGTGTGGTCTTGATTATTTGTCAGAAGGTGGTCAGCAACTCACTCATTGGTTCATTGATTGGCTTTGAAGTTGGTGTCAACTACACTAATGAAGCTTTGGACTTCTTGTATAGTACTATTGAAGATAGATAGGCTCAGATTTTTGGTAGGTTGGGTCTGTTTGGCTAAGGCAGTAATGGTTGCTACCATTATCACTACCTGGGCTGTGAGGTCTAGAATCTGTTGGTTCACCATATTGTTTACTGGAGGTAGTTGGACTATTGGTAGTGGTATTATTGATACTACTTGAGGTACTGGTGCAGAGTGTGATGGGGTTCTTTGGGTCTGTGTAAGTTGCTGGAGTAGTAGTTGTGGGTCTAGAGTGAGGGCTCGATAGATAGCTATCTGTTGCTGTGTAAGTATATTCTGTCCTGATGGAGGTGCGTCTCCTTTGGTAGTATATCCAGGATCAAATTCACTGAGATACTCCTTCTCTTCTTTGGTTTGGTCCCTGTATAGTTGGGTTTGCTCAGCATTGAAGTAGACAGAATCAGTTGTATATCTGATTTCGGATGGACTTAATTCAAAGTCAAGTTCTGGTTCAGTATTGGTTTCAGGTTCAGATAGAGCTATAGTAGAGCCTGCTTCTGGTTTGGGGTCAGGTAGTTGATGAAGGGTTTCTCTTGCTTCTTCTTTAAGAATATAGCAGGCCTTGCTGTTCTGGAATCAGTAGTATAACACGGTCTTGGTCCTGGTATGGTGAAAGTCAGTAGAGTTGAGCCACTTGGCTATAGAGGCTTGGGCTTCATGAGGGACTAAGGCTAGAAAGACTGCTGCTGGTTGTCCTAGGTCACTTGGATTTGTAGAGCTGACAAAACTCTTGTTGAGAAGAGTAAAGAAGGCTTCTATAAGACCTTCTTCATCTTAACTTACTGGGTGTAGAGCAAGGAGTTCAGTGAATAGAGTTTCACCTATTTGCTGATTTAACTGGAGTATTTCTTTCTTCGAATGAAGTTTGTCCCACTTGTTGCAGGTGTGGAGGTCAAATTGTCATTGTATGTCAGGTTCAATTCTCTCTAGATTTTTAGATGGTTCAGAATAAATTCCAGTTCAGAGATTGGACTTTATACCAACTTGTAGGAATTTGTAGAAGGGTTTTGTAGTGGGGTGAGGAAGCATCTTGAAGCAGAATTGGATTGTAAACTACTGCTACTAAGTTGTAAGAAAGTTGCTTTTTAGGGTAGCCATTACATAGTTCTGAATGGGTTTTCTAGAAGTTCTGGATATTCTGGAAGACCATTTTCTTAAGGTCAAGATCAATTTCATATAGAGTACATCCTCTATGCTTATTGATTTCAAGATCAGATTAACATCTCAACCAAAGTCCTTTTTCAGACTAGTTCTGGATGTTTAGGATTTTTCATATTTCAGGAAGTTTAAAAAACTAAGACCAGCTTAGTTGAATTGGTGTATTGCTGTAGACATTACTCAATTAGAAAATTTCATGATAGGGTAAGGAGTAGGATCTAACAGAGAGCAGATTTACTTAAGAGTGGTTTGTGGGTTATTAAATAGGTTTATTCACTATTCATGATATTGCTATACTAGGAGTAGTTATGTGAAGGGATATTATGGAGAAGTGTTCAGAAATATTCTTGTGTATTTATGTCTATTCAAGTCTGAGATTCTGAGGTCTGGAGAAGGGGGTATTTATACTAGTGAGGGGCTATCTGGACTATGCTAGATATAGATGTAGCACTAAGTGTCTTGCTGAGTTGGAATATAGTCACATAGTACAAGTGTGATCTGATATATCAAGAGATCATCTGACTGCTGAGTTAGTTCACAGTCATATTATACAAGGCTATTCTAACTATGCTATGACTGCTAGGCTATTTATAGGTTTAGACACTGTCTGGATAGTCTCCAATGACATCACTATTGATGATATCATCTCTAGCAAAGTCTGAGCAGTTTTCTGACTTCTGATATCATTAGTTTCAAGGTATTGTTACTTCTCTTGTAAGATTAAGGCTGTCCTTGGTAGTGGTAGTTGTACAAAGATAACAGGTCTTGGTTCTCTTTTTTTTTTGGCCTGCTGGCACATTTGTGAGGACTGGCTATCCTTGTCTAGAATGAGGGCTCCCAATGTCATAGCTGGGGGTTCAAATCTCTCAGAAATGATATTTTCTATAATTCAAGGCAATTTCTAGTAGTAATATCTGTCATGTGGATGGCTTGAGATTGGTTTTGACAATGTTGGCTTTCTTGAGTTCAGATGAAGTGTCTATCATTCTCTAATAGAGGTGATATAGATAGAGTGAATGGAGTTGTTCAAATTTATTTTACTTCTGCTAAGTAATGAGGTCTTGTATAATTGCAGTATATCTTAGTCTTGAGTTTGATAAGTGCAGTTCATAAACTCTTGATAGATGAGATAGGGTCCTTTTTGTCTCGGTTTGAGTTTAGTACTTTTGGTTTCCTTTTGTAATAGTATAGTATACCAAACTAGTTATAGAGGTTCAGAGTTGGTCTTATAGTTATAGTACTTCTTCTAGTATTCTTGTATCTTGGCAGTAGGTTCTCATATTTGCTGGCATATTTTGTGTAACCAGATGATCTCTTCAGTAACTTATTTTGTAGTCTCACATGTGGTTTCCAAATTAGTTCTGAGGATAACATGCGATTTTGGTGGCTTAGAGGTTATATGCTTATACTTTGGTCTTATCAAGCCTAATTTACACACTCCAAGCACTGATACTATTCATAATGATATTGTGAAGGCTTATAAAAAAGAATATAATAATCTTCATCAAAAGCTTTAGGTAAAATATGTATTAGTAATATGAAAGATATTATTGAATTAATTATAATTACTGACTATATTTTAAATTTTACTATAGAATATTATGGGCAAAATTTTATTCACAATTGACATCTGGACATCTCTCAATATCATTTCATTTCTTGGTATTATGGGATACTGGATTGATTCTAATTGGCAGCTTCAAACTCTTACTCTTGATTTCATAAAGCTTGAGAGTCCTCATTCTGGAGAAAATATTATAGAAGTGTTTATAAACTGTATTCACAAGCTTAGAATTACAACTAAGGTATGAGAGTTTTTTTTTTTTAAAAAAAACTAATATAAAAAAAGAATAAAAAAAAAAAAAAAAAAAAAAAAAAAAAAAAAATTATTTTCTATATATTAAAATTTTGAAATATAGATATTGGCCATCACAACAAATATGTAATGTCTCTAACAACATCACATTTCTCCACATTTTAGCAACCAAACTTCAACAAGAAAATATAATCTTTGATGCTAATAACAATTATATATAGTGTCAAGCTCATGTTCTGAATCTTGCTGCCCAAGATTATCTTATGCAACTATTTGGTGATTGGAGTGAAACTAGCAAGAGCTCTAATACTATTTCAAAGTTATACAAATTGATTGTTACAATTTGATCATTACTACAATGGTGAAAAAAACTTGCTAAACAGTATAAAGCAATCAATCTCAATCTAAAAGAACTTATTTTGGATATTAGTATATAGTGGAACTTGATATTTGCAATGATTAAATGAGCACTAATACTTGCTGTAGTATATAGATTACTAATAATAATAATATAAAATAGTATTTAGCTTATTAATTAATATTAACTTATTTAAATATATATAATTTAGACACTAGATTCTACAGCTACCACTGATAAAGAAATGTAGAATATGGTAATTGAAGAGAATGAGTGGGCAAAATTGAGAGAAGTTATTAAAGTTTTAGAGATAAGTAGAGAGGTATTTATTAATATTTTTACAGATTTAGTTTTATTTTACTTATCTTTTTTTATATTTTTACTCTTTATTTTTCTTTAGTATTTTAATGAATGTATAAAAGAAGTTGTTCAGCAAAAGTTTCCAACAATATATTCCACAATTCTGGTGTACAATCTTTTGATTGATCAACTTGAAGACCTGCTAGACTTATTGAAGAATAAAGATACATCTCTCTCAAGACAAAAAGAAGCTATTGAAGTGGCTTTGAAGAAGCTTAAAAAATATTATTCAAAAACAAGCACTTCTGTATTTTCTGTTAGTACTGGTGAGTAAAGTATTGTTTTTTATAAATTAAAATGAGAAATTTCATTATTTTGATTATAATTTGAATATTTAATTAGTTTTAGATCTATGATTAAAGCTTCAATATCATAAAGATCAAGGCTGGAAAAAGGAATTTATCGAAGAAACTGAGCAATCAATTATCAATATATAATGCACCTATACCAGATTCTGACTATGGTTTAGATAATTATGCGAATAATTCTATTATGCAGCATTTTTATGATAAAAAAAGAAAAAGGGAATCTTCAATAGATGAGCTTACAATATATTTATCTACTGATTGAGTAGTCTCATTAGAGGGTATTGATATGTTAGATTGGTGGAAGGTAAGAATTTTCATAATTATTTTTATTAAATATGTAAGTTTTTAGCTCTAAAATTCTTTAAATTTGCAGAGTCATCAAATGGACTTTCCTAATTTAAGCAATATGGCCTGAGATTATTTAGCTATTCTGGCAATAAGTGCACTGGTTGAATGGGTGTTTTCTGGTGGTAAAGAGCTTGTTGTACTGAGGAGATACTCTCTTAAAGCTGAGACCATTCAAGTATACATGTGTCTGAAATCTTGGTGGAGTTCAGCATCTTAATTTCAACTTATTGTAACTATATAATATCTAGCAAAAAATTGTTTGAAGAAGTTGAATTAATTCAATAAATAATATTGAATTAATTTTTTAATAAATTTAGCTTATTGCCAGAGAGCAGAGTAAGGTGTATCCAGTAAGATGTATCTAGTAAGGTGTATCCAGTAAGATGTATCCAGTAAGATGCATTTAGCAAATAGACATTTGGCAAATGGGCAATCGCACGTGTCATTTCTCTGCTCCAGATATGCCTTGCTCCAGATATACCTAACTGGATATGGATGTGCCTTACCAGATGTAGATGCACCTTACCAGACATAGATGCACCTTATTAGATATGCCTTACCAAATACAGATGTGCCTTACCAGATGCATATTACTAGATGTATCTCTGAGAGTCAAGCTGTGAGAAATAGCAGCCTTTTCGAGATAGGGGTCAGGCATATCATAGATAGCAATCTGCCTTGTTCGAGATACCATCATGACCACTCTCTGTGCTTTTTTTTTTTTTTTTT
>RBNI01002763.1:0-17592 GCA_003990745.1 Jimgerdemannia flammicorona | reverse complement strand
AAAAAAAAAAAAAAAAAAAAAAAAAAAAAAAAAAAAAAAAAAAAAAAAAAAAAAAAAAAAAAAAAAAAAAAGCAAATAAATAATACTTTTGAGAAAAATAATTCTATCACTTCTACTTAATGACTTTTGTGAAATTTGTCAAAATATATCTATAAATTTATTGTAAAGCTACTAATAAACTTATATGTTATTTTACAGTAATTATATTTGATACTTCTGATGTCTCTATTCTCTATATATTCTTTTGTAAACTCTTTCCAAATACTAGAGTATTCTTTTGTTTTTCCTTTTCCTTTCTTAGACTGTTGTATTGAGATTATACTTATTATAGCTATACTTATTAAAGCTGTATCTGATACTAAAGCTATTATTATAGTATCTACATAAGTAGTACTATAGAAGATATGTCTGATATTATAAGTACACAACCTCCAAGTCATCAAAATCACATATAACCTCTGAACAAATCTGAAAATCATCTGCAAGATCACAAAGCTGAGTCAAACTGAAGTCACATAAAACTAAATCAACTTAAAGTCATAGAATATAAGATTTACACCAACAGAATCTTACTAATCAGAACTGAATATATATATACTGAGTACCAAGATGTATCAAAACAGAGAACCAAAACAAACCAAATAAACAATTCTAACTTCTGAATAATATACAAATATAACCACTGAGATCTACAACTGCATCCATGCTGATATTTGGAATGCTATTATCAACTGAGCTACACCCCCTCTGCTCCTTATAAATATTCATAGTCTAGTACCTCTCTACTTCATAGAAGTCTGATAGAATACCCTGAACATACTTAGTAAAGTTTACTGAATCAGACAAATCTCAAGCTACTACTAGATCGACTGTCTTCTAGAAGATATAATTAAACACCACCATGATATAGATATTACCCAGATGTCTCAACACCAGAAGCTTATCACTCACAAATACTAAGAACTCTTTTATGAGTATAGTACTGTTATTCTCTACCTCTAAGTTACTACTACCAATATGGTTGCTACTCTGTCCTATAGCCAAATCAACAATATGATACAAGAACTCAACCACAAGTATATTGAGTATGTTCAGACTACAGACAGAACCTTCTTGCACTCTAATGACTATATTCTACAAATGCCTCAAGTCAGATATGTAGTACTCCTAACGAGTCAATTTAATCCGGATTGGATTCGGATTGATTCGGATTGAATCCCATCCGGATCAACTCGGATTGGATTCGAATCGATTCGAATCAACCATTGTTTTGATTTCCAAATTGGACAATTAAATGTTTACATCAATAACTCGATGAATAATCATCCAAATTTGATGATCTTGATGTCATTTGAAAGCCCTTAATAAGGCCTATCTAATGATACCAAGAACATTGAAATCCGATCATGCGTTGCTGAGTTATAAAGGAAACCATCTGAATCGCCGATTTTGGAAATTCTTCGATTTGCCGATTTTGGAAATTTCATCAAATAGAACAGTTTCCTTAATATCTCGGCAACGCGTAATCCGATTTTAATGTTCTTGATATCATTAGAAAGGCCTTATTAAGGGCTTTCAAATGACATCAAGATCATCAAATTTGGATGATTATTCATCAAGTTATTGATGTAAACATTTAATTGTCCAATTTGGAAATCAAAACAATGGTTGATTCGAATCCATCCGGATGGGATTCAAATCCAATCCAAGTTGATCTGGATGGGATTCGAATCCAATCCGAGTTGATCCGGATGGGATTCGAATCCAATCTGAGTTGATCCGGATGGGATTCGAATCCATCCGAATCCCATCTGGATTGACTTGTTCGGAGCACTACAGATATGCTATAAAGGACATCTATAATATAATCTGATTTAATGAAGATAAAGCAGAAGACAATGATCTCTCTGATGTCAATATGACCTTGAGCCAAGAATCCCTACCAATTCTGATTATCCCACCAACCTTACTAATGAACTTACAATAGTTCATAACCACCTATAAGACCTATTGGGACAATGACCACTAGCATGAGTACTAACCTATATTTACTTCCAATTACTTCAACTATAATGAAGAGACTAGAGAACACAACCTGTATCTCCAGACAACTCTTGAGATTGAACCAACAACCCTACTACTAGAGTATAAGTAATATAAAGTACAACTACCAGTATACTACAACTCTGCAACTCATAGTACTATTACCTATAAAAGGTATACAGATAGCAAATCTGATGAAAGTAAAGACAATGTACCCCTTCTTCACCCACCAATATCTTATCTAGTATACAAGACAGATGATGCTATTCTGTAGGATGATGATGAAGTTCTAATATATTATTATCTCAGTAAATAGGGAGAATTAATCTATAAACAACTCTTTCTAGATAATTACTTTATTAGAGATGATATTATCAATAGTGATATCATTGATGACAATCCAGACAGTATCTAAATCTATAGATAGCTTAGCAGTTATAGTATAGTTAGATTAGCCTTATATGATGTAACTGTGAACTGACTTAGCAGTTAGATGATTTCTTGATATATCAGATCATACTTATACTATGTGACTGCATTCTAACTCAGCAAGATACTAAGTGCTATATCCATATTCAGCATAGTCCAGATAGCCCCTCACTAGTATAAATATCCCTTCTCCCAGACCTCAGAATCTCAGACTCGAATATATAAGAATATTCCTGAATACTTCTCTACAATACTTCTTCATACAAACTACTCCTAGTATAGCAATATTATGAATAACAAATAAATCTATTTAATAATCTACAAACCACTCTTAAGTAAAATCTGCTCTCTGTTAGGTCCCACTCCTAACCCCATTATGAAATTTTCTAATTGGGTATTGTCTGCAGTGATATGCCAATTCAACTAAGCTGGTCTTAGTTTCTTGAACTTTCTGAAATACAGAAAATCCTGAATATCCAGAATTAGTTCAAAAAAGGACTTTAGTTGAGATATCAACTCAATCTTGAAATCAATAAGTATAGAGGACATACTCTATATGAAATTGATCTTGATCTTAAGAAAACAGTCTTCCAGAATATCCAGAACTTCCAGAAAACTCTTCCAGAACTACATAACAGTTACTATAATATAAGTAACTCTCTTACAACTTGATAGCAGTGGTTTACAATCTAATTTCACTTCAAGATACTTCCTCACTCTGCTACAAACACCTCTAAGAATTTCTACAAGTTGGTATAAAGCCTAACCTCTGAACTAGAATTTATTCTGAACTATCTGACAATCTAGAGAGAATTGAACCTGATATATAAGGACAATTTGACCTCTACACCTGCAATAAGTGGGACAGACTTCATTCAAAAAAATAAGTACTCCAATTAAATCAGCAGATAGGTGAAATCCTATACACCAAACTCCTTGCTCTATATCTAGCAAGTCAAGATGAAGAAGGTCTTATAGAAGTCTTCTTTACTCTTCTCAATAAGAGTTTTGTCAGCTCTACAAACCTGAGTGATCTAGGACAACCAGCAGCAGTCTTTCTAGCCTTAGTTCCTCATAAAGCCCAAGCCTCTATAGCCAAGTAGCTCAACTCTACTGACTTTTACTGTATCAGGACCAAGATCACATTATACTACTAATTCCAGAATAGCAAGGCTTGCTATATTCTTAAAGAAGAAGCAAGAAAAACTCTTCATCAACAACCTGACCCCAAACTAGAAGTAGGCCCAGCTATAGCTCTATCTGAACCTAAAACCAATACTGAACCAGAACTTGACTTTGAATTAAGTCTATTTTTTTTTTTTTTTTTTTTTTTTATAGTTACTTGGACTGCCCTTTATTACTGCTGTCTATAATAATAATGATACAATATCACCCCATCCCCTCAACCAATACTCCTCAGATCTCCTTCTCCCTCCTTGACACCCCCCTACCTGAGGACAACCCAGTCACCCACTACCTGAATCCTCCCACCACTTTTCCAAGAGATACACTGTATCAAATCTCTACGACTCCCTCCACCTGGCCCCCACCCTCTCTACCAATTATTCAAAATATCCAGTAATAACCATTCCTATTGTGCTACCTTATCCCCAACCCCAACCTGCTGGCTCTCCTCAAATACATGCATCCAATGCCCAGCCATTCCAACCCATATGGCCAGAGCCCAGCTGAGAGTCAGCCATTTATCCCCAATCCTGCCCTCTCCCCATCTCCCCCCTTCCCCTTCCTCCAGGGCTTGTAGCCCTAACTAGTCTGTGATACATCCCCAAAACACCCTCAAAATGTTGCACTCACCAAGCCAATGTTCAGGCATTTGTATCACTCCTCCCTCCTGACCAATATCAAAACATTCCTCACACTCAAACATGCCACCATCCACCAAGTGCCCAGACCAATAGTTCAACATCACATTCCACCATAGAACTTACCACCATACCATCCAGAACTTGGGGGGCAGCCACTGTATTACTTGCTTGCTCCAAAGCCAGAGACCATTCCAGTCCTACTCCTTGCCAATCCCAACCCTCTATCAGGCTTCAGGCCAAAGATCTCCACCCAAGCCCCACAAATACTCCATACTCTCACCAAGCTAGAAGTCCTCCACCAAAACACTGCCCAGCAGTAGCCTGTCTCATCACTACATCCACAGTCTCCAATCCTCCTCTTCTTCATCACTCCACCACCATAGTCCAATTCTCTTAGCTCCATCTACCACCCCCCACCAAAAGCCCTTATACTGCATCCTCCTACTCCCATCCATGGCCACCATCACAAGCAGGTCACCAGAATCTCTCCAAGGGGAATACCATATCTCCCACACCCTCTGCATAAGTAGCACCTACTCCTGGCCCCTCAGCTCACTCACCCTCCTTAGCCACCAGACTCTCAAGCAATGAAGCTGTTTGGTAAAGTCCACTAAACCCAGCCCACCTCTTTCTACTGATAGTGTAAGAACCTCCCAATCTATCTGGCTTTGCTGCTCTCCCCAGATCCATGATCTTGCCATCTTCAACAACCCCCTGACCACCCAAGCTAAGAAGTCCAGATAATACCCCACATATCATAGCTTTGGCAGCCAATATACATTCAGCACCATCACTCTTCCTGCTAAGGATATATGCTGACCACTCTATTGCAGAAGCACATTTTCCCACTCCAGAAGTCATTGGTCCCACTATGTATGGGGGAGAAGTGACCCAAACACTAAGTAGATCCCCAAGTAATACACTGGCTTGCCTGCTAGTACCACTGTCCCAATCATATTGCTACCAATGATTCCACCACCTAGCACCAGAGTCTCACATTTGTACCAATTGAGTTTAGCACCAGATCTCCTCTCATACCACTCAACAGACTGTTGTAATTCCCCCACATCTACTAATGAGCCCAGTCCAACCACCATGTCATTGGTAAAGGCTCCTATCTTCCAATTTATCCCTAGAATATCTAAACCCCCAACTCAACACCAGATCCTGTTCAGTAGGGGCTCCAGTGAGAGGGCATATAAGATAGGTGACAAAGGGTCACCTTGTGGCACCTCATGATCAAGAAGAAAGACCACACCCCTATGGCCATTGATTATCAATACAGCCTAACTGTCTTCCAAAAGGCTGATCAATGACCCATGGAACCCCAGGGGAATACCAATCTATTTCAACACTCCCTCTAACCAGATCCTCCACACTCTATCATATGCCTTCTCTTGATCCAAAAAGACCAACCAGCCATCCACCCCTGCAGCCCAGGCTCCTTCAATCACACTATGTACCCAAGCCATTCTATCATGGATTAACTGGCCACTGACAAATCCATGTTGCTCCACACCAAGCACTTACTGAGCAATTCCTTACAGCCTCATCACCAATATCTTCATCACCAGTTTGCAGTCTATGTCGAGTAGCATGATTAGCCACCAGTTCTTCCAATCTTCCCATCTCCCCTTATCCTTGTAGAGCAAGAAGACTAGCCCTAGGCGCTGGCCCCCAATTCAAGTTCCAGACTAAAGAATCTCACCATATATATCCATCATTTTCTCCAATACCTCACCCACCCTAGTCATCTTCTTCCAAAAATCCCAGAGAAGTCCATTCTCCTCTGGAGCCATCCCCTTACTGGTTGTAGCCAAAACCTTGCAAATTTCCTCTCCACTCACTGGGTCCCCCAAAGTCTCCAGGCCCATTGCAGGGTCTGGATGCCAATTCCCCAGCTATCTCTCAATGTTCAAAGCATTCTCCCCCCCTTCCTCCTTGCTCCATAGCTCCTCCCAATGGGTTCTCAGCAATCCCAGAATTGCCAGAGTTCCCACCACTAGCTCTCCATCCACATTCAGGACTCCCTCCCACCACTGCTTCATTCATCATGCTTGTAATATCCATGATAAAAATCTAGTAGGTCTCTCTCCCTCCTCAAGCCTCTGCCATCACAGCTGTGCCACCATTCCCTTCAGCCTCACCTCCCCCTCCCTTTATAACACTTCTTTAAGCTCCTCAACTTCCTTCTAGATCCTCACAATATACCAGTTGGTCACCTCCCAATCTTCTAGCACTCATGCCTATCTCTCCATGAGTACTGCCAATCACTGTGAGGCCCATAGCACTCTCTGCCATTGTTGGGCACACCTTCCTTTCCCTGCTTCCCTCCAATACCCCTGAGCACTCACCTTCAGCCTCCTCTAGTGGTCCCCAATCACCAGGTCCTGGTTCTGCCACCTCCCAATATTTCCAATAACCTCCTTTTCCCAGTTTACCCACAAAACCCCATTCTCCAACAAAGAAGAATTTAGTCACCAATGTCCAGGCCCATCCCCACTTCCCCCAAACCTCTCTCCTCCTAGCAGACCCCAGTGATCAGATCACAGACACCAAACCACCTCTAGCATTGTTCAGACATCTGCTCTCCAGCAATCCACCATCAATATTCAGTAAATCCTGGAGCCCAGCCCTGCTGCCCAGTGAGTATAAATTTGATGATTATCCCAAAACTGTCTCCCTGAATCAACCAAAGAACTCAACCTCTCCATCTCCAACCAGTTATCCAATCCACCACTCTTGCTCTGTATTCCTCTCCCATCATCTGTTCTGTCCATCCCCTTATCTCATACCATGTTGAAGTCACCCCCCAAGCAGTCCAACCCAACCTCACCCAAGACACTGGCCTCTTTCAACCTGCGAATTCAATCCACCCACTCCCCTCTCTCAGCTGGGCAGTAATATGACCCAACTATCAACAGGCTCCATCCAGGCCTCCTCCATACTCCCCACACCAACCGAGACCCCCAATATCCAATGTCCCCAATGTCTCCCATCTCTTTTCGAACAAGGATACCCACCCTTTCCATCCATACTGCAGCCCCCCCCCATTCCTTAGTCCAATTCTGTAAGTCTACATCTACCTCATAATGGACATCCTGCAGTAAGAAGAGATCCACATCCAGTCCCTTTAGTCATCCAAATAAGTACTTCCTCCTAGCCACCCCCTGTAACCCATTTACATTCAAAGAGAATATTCTAGTTATACTGTTCATATTGAAAAATGTTTGAATTTGAGATCCCAGCCTAGTATTCCATACTCATCTCATCTCTAACCAGATCCAAGCACTACTCTGCTTCCAAGTCACTCTCTGCAACAGCCTGAGCATCCAATGCCTCCAAGATTTCCTGACATTCCACCCCATCCACCACCTCTATCTCTGACTGGTAGTCTGTGCAGACTGCTCACTACTTCTCCAATCTCTTCCTTGAGTTCCACAAGTATGCTACCCAGTTATTCACAATCTCCCTAAGTTCCTCTTTCTTCTGATCATCAACTTGGTATTCAACTGATTCCAAGAGGACTGCTAGGATCTCATTTCTCACCTTCCTCAGTACCTCCTCCCCCTGTAGGATTTCCTCTCAATGCCTCTCTTCTATAACCTGGAAGTCCTCTCCCCCCAGCTCCTCTGCTGCCACCCTTTCCAGAGTCTTCTACAGCCACTTCTCCTCATCCACCACCTCTGCCACACCCTGGGCAATCCAACCACCCTCCACCTCTGGGTCCACCAGAGTGCTCCTCCTCACTGACTCATCCCACTCCTCATCCGGTACATCTAGCAACTCCTCCTCCCCCCCTGCTCCACCCAGGATACTATACTGAGGGTATACTCCTTCACTCATTTCTGCATCTGTCTCCACACTGCCTTCCCTCTCCTCTCTCAATCTAACCTATGCCCCATCTTGGGCCATTCTGCTTCTCCCTGCCCAGACACTCTCCTGCAATCCTGCTTTCCCATCCTCTGTACTACTGCCTACCCCACTGCCACCCAACTTTGCCAGCAGCTCTTTCTGGATTTTTCTCCCCTGCATCTTCTCCCAGGTCACCCAATCCATCCTGACCCTCTTTCCATCAACTACTTCTACCACTGTCCTGGCCTCATACTCCTTTCAAGCCAATCTCCTTCTCTTGATCACTCCTTTCAGATCCTCCAGCACCTCAAGCAAGTCTTCCTCCTCTTCCTGAGTTCCCTTCACTCTCATGACCTTGCACTCCACCAGTCCCCACTTCAGAGTTACTGGCCAGTCTCTTATCTTCTCCATGTTCTCCTTTCCAGCCAGCTTTACCCTGATGTTGACATCATCAGTCCAGAGCTCTGTACTCTCCTAGACCTTGAACCTGGCATTTACAATCTCTCCATACTCCTTGACCACCTCCATAATCAACTCCCTAGCCCTCTCCTTTGACACCATAGGAAGATCCAACACCATCAACTACACTACTCAGGGGTCCCAGCATATACACCTGGCCATAGGTACCACAACCTTGCCCACTGTCACCCCCTTCTCCATGGCAGCCAGCAATACTTCTTCTTCCTCAAACCCCACCTCAATCCCTTCTTTCCTCTTCAAAAACTTTACCGATACTGTCCCTTTTACCTCCTATGCCACCAGCCCTAAGATCATCCTCACAGTTACCACCAAGCCTCTGAAACACATTGTGATAGTGAATTCTGACCTCAATTTCTTGAGTAATAGTGCTGACACCATATCTATCACCCCATCTGCTAGGTCCTTGGGCTTTGTACTCACCCCCTGTTCTGAATTAGCAACCGCTGTCATATCTGGATTTTTTTTCCAGATCCCTAGTCACAGCCCCATCAACAGTTATATCTCCAGCCCCTACTACCCCTCCTTCCCTACCACTGGACACTCCCCTGGGCCCTCCTCCCTGTCCCCCAGCAGCAGCCATTGACACCTTCCCCAGGCCCAGCCAACTATCCAGACCAGAGGCCATATTCCCCATCTTGACCTTGTCAACAAAGGTCAACCTCTCCCCTCCTTACTGCCTCAGGCTGCCCCTCCCTCCACCACCAGAGCCTCAGCTAGCCATCAAGACCCCTGGCATCTCCAAACCATCTCCCCTCCTCCCTATCTGCTACCAGCCAAAAGCACCACCTCTCCCCTGGTCAGTATGCTCACCAGTTCGATCATTGCCATCCATGTTGATAGTCATCTATTACCAAAAATATTATAGAAAGTGTTGTCTGAGTCTTGTATCACCTGAATGTTACCAGTGAAAGATATCTGTTGAATTAAGTCCATCTGAAATCAGATATATAACTAATTCTGTCTACTTCAATACTGAGCAAACCCAACTATACAGAGACCAAGCTGAAGAGAAGGAGGAGTATCTCAGTGAATTTGATCTTAGATATACTATCAAAAGAGATACACCTCCATCAGAATAGAATATATCTACATAACAACAGACAGCCATCTATTGAGCCCTTACTTCAGACCTACAACTATTACTCCAGCAACTTATACAGACTATCACACTCTGCACCAGTATCTCAAGTAGTACTAGTAACACTACTACTAGTAGTCCAACCACCTTCAGCAAACAATATAGTAAATTAACAGATTCTAGACCTTACAGCCCAGGTAACCATAATGATAGCAACCATTACTATCTTAGCTGAACAGACCTGACCAAATAAAAATCTGAGCCTACCCATCTTCAATAGTACTACACAAGAAGTTCAAAGCTTCATTAGTATAGTTGACACTAACTTCAAAGTCAATCAATGGAATAATGATTGAGTTGCTGACTATCTTCTGATAAACAATCAAGACTATACTCTGGAACAACTCTTTGCTATCACTACAGCCTATGTCTGCTGAGTTGTTATATTCTTCTGAGGACCCACTGAAGAATAGTGGTGAACCCTTCCTGAAAAACCCCTTACATGGGATATCCAATCTACAGTAGTTACCCAGAATGCAGCAAACAATGCCCCAGGATATGGAGCTCATTCTACAGCCCCTGGACTGAAACAACTCATAATTGCTCAATACTGTAGTGAAACCATGATTGTGGAATCTTGAGTCAAACTCTGTAACCTCAAATTTGATATATATGACAAGGAGGAATTTGAAACCTTCTGTATAAAACTTGAGTTACTTCTAAACACTATTGGTCTAGAATACATTATCAGTGATGAAACATGAAATGGTACAAGAGCAGACCACTTATTCAATATACTACCTGAATAGCTTATAAGGAAAATCTGAGAACAAGGATGCCTAGTTGGTTGTGACCACCAATAATAGTACCTGGCAAGAATCAAGACTATGGTCAAGTGAATCCTGACAGCTAGACCAATTCTGCCCTGAAGATAATTTAACAATAAGAAAAAAACTTAGACCAAGAAAAAAGAACCCAAGCATAAAGCACCCTGAGCTCTGTCCACATTCACCTCTTGGACACCCCAAAATCACAAACCCACCTAGTTGAGTACCTTCAAGAAACTTACTGAAGGAGAAAGAAATGAACTTTAAAGAAGTAGAGCATACTTCTATTACTAAAAGACAGGATATATGGCCAGTACCTGCTCTAATCAAAAACCCCAAACAGCAATATAAGCAACTGTTACTACTCTATACTACCTCAATAACCTGACTACCAGAACACTGGACCTTATCAAGTTAAGGCAAACTGCCAAGGCCCCAACTAAAGAAAGTCAAAAGGCAGCTGGATATGACCTATATGTAGCTAAAAAAGCTATAGTTTCCAATTAAGAAGTCAAGTAAGTCTATACAGAAATCAGTATTCAAATCTCTGAAGGATATATTGGAAGAATATACTGTCACAGCAGCCTAGTATTGAAAGAACTCTCAGTAGAAGAAGGAGTCATTGATAAAGATTATACAGGCAAAATTATTATCCTTATCCAGAACTACAGTTGGATACTATTCAAGATTCTCATTAGTTTCTGCATTGCTCAGATCCTATTTGAAAAAATCAAGTCAACTCTGACAGTCAAGGAAGTCCCTGAACTACTACCTACCATCCAAGGATCCAAAGGATTTGGCTCATCAAACAAGGCCCCAACCCAACCTACTATGAATAAAGAAGAGATGGATATGTACCCAGTGGCTGATACCCCCATGACATTGGAATGTATTCTTCTTGAATGATCAATGATTGTTTCTCTTGTATCAATGAACTGACTCAAAGAAGAACCAACAGAAAGAAAGCTCCTACAACTGAAATTACTACCATTGGATCAGAAAAACTACTTATACTTCAAGTTTTTGTCAACTGAACATCTGTCAAGATTATGATAGACAGTAGTACCTCAGGCAACTTTATTAATGAAGAAATAGCCAACAGACTTAAGGTTATGACATCTCTGGTACAACAAACTCAAGTAGTTACCACAGCTAATAGAATCTCTCATATCATTAGCAAGGAATTCTGCAATCTGCTCTTCCAAATTGGTAACTACCAAGTATATGTTACCCTCCAGATTATACTACTTTCTGATAACAAAATTATCCTTGACATCTCTCTCCACTATAATTCATGTTATATACACTTTTCTGAAATACGTTCAACTTGTTTATTGGAGAAAGATACTAAGGCAATGTCAACCAGTAAGCAAGATGATGTGCGTACTAGGTCAGGCGGACCTGGGGCCTTCGACTGGCAGTATGTCGGGAGAGAGAATGGACTGGGGATGGGGTCTTTTGGCAGCTCAAGTGGACAGGACAGCTTGAGCAGTAGAGGAGGTGCTAGTGGGGGGGCTGGAGGGCAGCAGAGAAGGAGCTTTACAGACACGCTGAGGACTGGGGGCTGGCCAATGGGAGCCCACAGGGGACAGACAGGAGGGAAGGGGAAGGCAAAGGCTGGGGATGCTGGGGGAGTGGGGCCTTCACAGGTGGGAGGTGGAGGAAGTGGAGTAGCTACTGGAGGTAGTGGCGGGACTGCTGATGGTGGTGTGACAGCAAATCAGAAAAAAAAAAGAGATGTGATGGCTGATGGCCAGGGGGGGCAGGGGTTCCCAAAGCAGAAGGGGGATCTGGCAGATGGTGTAACAGGACTGGTGGCAGCCCCATTGCTCAAGAAGTCGATCTTGGAGTTCACAGCTACCTTGTGCTTCTGGGGCTTGGTAGTGATGATGAGGATGGTACTGGGGCTTATCTTGAAGCAGGTGGCAGGGGCAGCCTCGGTGAAGTTCTTGAAGGGTCTGGAGGGAGTTGAGGTGGGTTTTGAGGAGGCAGGCCCTCTGGATGAGGCCCTGAAGACTGGAGTAGTGGTTGGGGAGGTGGTGGTCCCCATGGTGAGGTGTTTGAGGTAGGACCCCAGGGTGGTGCAGCTCCTGGTGAGGGGGGTGCCCATGGTGACTAAGGAGGAGACTAGGAGGAGGGTGGAGGAGGTGATGGTGGAGTATGGAGATGTAGTGGACATTGGCTTCCAGATGTGGAAGGGGATGATATTCAGGACAGGTGACATTGATATCAGGATTCGGCTGGCAGGGAAGAAGGCCACAGAGAAGATGAGTGACTGGCCCTTGGTGCTGATGTAGGGGGCCTTTATCTGTAAGGTGTCGAGGGTGAAAGGGAGTGAAGAGGAGGAGGAGGACTTATTGGAGGTGCTGGAGGAGCTGAGTGGTGTAGTGGAGAGGAGGGTAAAAGCCTGGAAGCAGTATGAAGAGTCGACGCATCTGGAGATAGTGGATGGAAAGCATATCCATACTGACAGGAGACAGTGGGAGAGGGCACAGGGGTGCAAGAGGCAGAGAGAGCTATTGGTGAGTATGTCAGGAGGGGAGAAGAGGAAGATAGTAGGGCTGAGAAGTCTAGAGGCACTAAAGCTAGTGTATGGGCAGACAAAGGAGGAGAGGAGGTGGAGGTGACTGAGGAATGGGCTGCGAAGATACTGGGCAAGGATCCCTATGCCAATGGTACTTTCGAAGTTTGGGAGGAGGAGTTGGATAGCACCACCCCCCCACTTGTCAGAAGGGGTCTGGTGGGGAAGAGAGGGGCAGCGGAGGATGTACTGATGCAAGGGGCCCAGCGAGTTCACTTTGGGGTCCTGGATGTGACGAAAGGAGGCCAGGTAGTGGCAGTTGGTGAGGAGGAGCTGGTGGATGTCCCAGAGGAGGAGTGGAATGAGGATGCCAATGTAGGTACTGATACTATGATGCTGGATATGGGGTGGCCAGGGACCCCTGGAGGGAAGGAGGTGGGGAACCTGCTATAGATGAGCAAGGTGATGGATAACCTCGCAGCTGAGGCATTGGAAGAAGTAGATCTAAGTGTTATGCCTAAGGAGTATTGGGTGAGAATTCTGTATGGAGATGGAGTGGTGGAGGTGCTGAAGGTGGAAATTCTTGCGATCTTACTAGAAGAGGAGGGATATGAGATGGATGAGGTGAGAAAGGCAGAGCTGGTGGTTGTCGCTGGTGAGCAGGCTGCCTACTGTTGGGCGGAATGTCATGGTTTGCAGTTTTGGCAGGAGGCCTGTGTGGAGTATCGAGAGGACTTTGAGAAGAAAGAGAATGGGGCAATGGTTGAACTTCTGGGGGGGTTGGAGACACAGGAAGCTAATAAGAGGGAACTGACTGCAGAACATATCTTGGATTTGGCACAGGAGGACTTGAATGTGGATTTGTAGAGGAGACGTTTTATCTTTAACAATATTCATTATGAACAGTACAACTAACATTTTCTCTCTCAATGTGAATGGCCTGCAGGGATCTGGACAGCATAAGAACATTTTTACTTGGCTAAAGAGATTGGAGGCTGATCTCTTTTTACTGCAGAATGTATGGTGTGAGGATGAGGATGATAGAGTGGAGTGGACTAAGGAATGGGGTGGAGCTATTGCTTGGTTTGGAAAGGTGGTGATTCTGGTGAAGAAGGGTAGAGGAGATTTGGGGGGAATTAGGAGCTAGAGGGATCGCTTGGTCTGGGGTGAATGGCACTGGCCAGGGTGGGAATCAGTAAAGGTGGGCTCTTGTTACTACCCAGTGGTTAGGGGAGAGAGGATTGCATGGTTTGTGGAGCTACTGGAGAAGGGCATTCTCTTGGAGGAAGGGGTCAATATTCTTGGTGGGGATTTTAACATAGTTCGGGATCTGCGACTGGATAGAACTGATGGAGGGAGAAATACAGGTGAGAGGAGTGGTGGTCTGGATGTCTGGGAGGAGGTGGAAAGCCTTAGCTCCTTAGGAGATATGGGCCAAATATGGTGGAGTGACACCAGGGTATACATGCACTGGGTAAATGGCTTAGGGATGAGAATTGACTGGATTCTGACAGCAGAATGTTAGAGTACTGATGTCTGAAAGGCTTTGGAGATAGTGTGGTACCCGTGGTCTGATCACTAGGGACTGTTTGAGCAGGGGCAGTTTGGGGGGAGTGGAGATAGACCCAGACATTAGTGCCTTAACTCCTCTCTGCTGGCTGAGGAGAGGTTGTAGGATGCATGGGTGGAGGACATCCAGGCAAAGGTTCCTCTCTGGAGGCAGGAGGGTTTGTCTGTTGGTATCTACTGAATGAGGTTGAAGGAGGCTGCAAGGGCCTATTGGGGAGGAGCTGGTAGAGAGGCTGGGAGACAGAGGAGGAGGTGAGTATGGTGTGCTTTGAATAGGCTGAGGAGACTGCTATTAGAGTGGGCTGATTTGCATATGTCTGATGAGGTGGAGGATTGAAGGTTGAAGCGGGTGAAATTGGAGATAGTAGAACTTCAATAGGTGTTACGAGAGGAGGAGGAGACTTATATGCAAGGAATGGCTGCCAGGCTAAGGTGGCAGGAGCTTGAGGAGGGAGAGCAGCCTACTAGATATCTGTCTAGGCTCCTCCAGGCCAGGTAGGTGAGACATTGGTGGGATGGGGTCTTTGATGCTGAGGGAGAGTTGGTGCATGGTATACAGCAGATTCTGGGGGTATTGAAGGAGAGATGGCAGGGTCTGTGGAGTGAGGAAGAAGGGGGTGCTGATGCTGAGATGATTGGCGATACGCTGGAGGAGTGGGAGCTGCTGCAGGTAGAGGGGCTGGGCAACTTGATCTTACCAGTCCAGGAGGAGGAGATTCAAGAAGTCCTGGCAGCTATGAAGCTTAGGACAGTACCAGGGGAGGATGGATTACTGTGGGACTTCTGGAAGAAGATGGCAAAGGTCCCTGGAGTGCTGAGAGAGATGGCTGCCCTCTGTGACCATGTTATTCTAAATAGCATGTGGGTTGGAGAGCAGGACTTAGGGTTGGTGGCCCTATTGTACAAAGATAAGGGCAGGCGTGAGGATTGGAAGAACTGGAGGCCAATCATGCTTCTAGATATGGATCGGAAGTTGGTGACTAAGGTGATTGTTATGAGGCTACAGAAGGTTGCCCAACAGGTGCTGGGTGAGGAGCAGCGGAGCTTTGTAGGAGGTAGACTTATTAGAGATGGGACTGCCTGGGTGCATGGCATTATTGAAGGAGCCCAGGCCTGCAGACTAGATGGTAGACTGGTTTTTTTGGACCAGGAGAAGGCCTACGACCATGTTAGATGGGTTTGGCTAGACAAGGTGCTGGATAGGATTGGTGTTCCACCACAGTTTTGGACCTCTATGGTGCATTTGTTAGAGGGGAGTAGAGCAGTACTGATGTGTAATAGTCATAGGGGTTTAGCATTTCCCTTGGGGAGAGGAGTCCCTCAAGGAGACCCACTGTCTCCTATTCTTTATGCCCTCTCCCTGGAACCTTTGATGGATAGGATCTGTAGGAAGGTGGCTGGGCTCTCTGTGTATGATGTGGAGTGGAAGGTGGGGGCATTTGTAGATGATATGGTAGTTGGACTTGGATCAGTAGCAGATGTAGTGGCTTTGCAGGAAACAGTGGAATGGTATGAGGTACACTCCGGAGCAAAGCTCAACTGGCATAAGTGTGAGATGATAGTGTTAGAGAATAGGTTAGTGGGAGGGGACGTCATTAGAACAATTGTCCCCACAGAAGAGGTGGTGCAGTATCTAGGTATCTTCCTCTCTGTATATGGGTCTATCCTACCCTGGGTATGGTGGGAGAGGAGGGTGGTCATCTGAGGGGAGGCTCTAAAAGGTTGGGGGGGTCGTCACATCTCCCTGGTGGGGCGGGTGTCAATTCTGAACATTTACTGGTTCTCCAAGCTGTGGTATGTAGCATATCACTTGGACTTTCCAGCTTGGGTGGTGAAGAGGCTGATGAAACTGGCTAGGGGTTGGATTTGGGCAGGTAAAAGGACCCAGATCAGTTGGGATACCCTTGTGAAGCCAGTGCTTAGGGGTGGCCTGGGCCTTGTTGATTTCCCTAAGTGATTATACTGCCTGCGAGCCTGGTGGTTGAAAAGAGCTGTTGATCTATAGAGTGGAGGTTGGGTACTGCTGATGCAGAAGGTTTGGGAGATAAGATTCTCCCCCCAGGGGTCCTCAGAGGATCTACTCTCTCTGGTGGGTCTGAATGGAAGCCAATGACTATGGTATAAGGGCTTCTGGTGGAGAGTGGTAGATGGAGCACACTGGATAGGCCTGTGCTGGCAGGGCAATGAAGGGGAGGTAGTGTGGGGACCAGCAATGTGGTGATGGGACCATCTGCTAATAGGGAGAGTTCCACTCACTGAATTTGATATTGGGAATAGAGTGGAGTGTCAGTGGGGAATTGGCCAGGATCTTTGGCCAGGAAGTTGGCAGGTAGTGAGGATTGGTGAGGAGTGGGACTGGGTGGGGATCTGGTCTTGGAGTGCTGAGGTGCAGTGGTGACTTCCTCCCAAGTTCTGGGTAGTGTAGTAGAGAATGCTGCAGAGGAATGTTATGTTGAATTTCCATGCTGGGCACCTGGTGGAAGATAGTCAGCTGGATTGCGAGGAGTGTTATAATGTAGGGCAAGTTGGGGGATTTGTACAAATGCCAGAACATTGGCTGGGAGAGTGTGAGGTTCTGGGGGACTTTTGGATAGCTATAGGGGACCGGCTTGGGGTCGAAAGGAAACCAGATAGAGAGAGAGGTTGCTGGGAAGATTTGGAATCTAGACTGGTGGGAGGTGTTGGCAATAGGTGGCTTACTGTAGGGTGGGTGATAGCAGTGTAGGTGGGGTTGGCTGGACATTGGCTCTTTGTTTTTGAGGAGGGGCAACAGTTAGGGATATGGGAGAAGTTGTTGAGGTGGGAGGAGTTGGTGGAGGATCTGCTAACTGGGTGGTGGGTTGGATGGGGACCCCAAGGTGGGCATCATCACTGTCTTGTGGAAAGGATCTGTGAACAAAGTGGTGAGTGGGTGGAGATGGTGTTTAATAGAGTGGTCTTTCATCAAGAAGAAGTAGGGGGGAG
>RBNI01002762.1:0-17597 GCA_003990745.1 Jimgerdemannia flammicorona | reverse complement strand
AAAAAAAAACTAAAAAAAAGAAGGAGAAGTACTAGGTGGGTGGTGGGGGAGGGTTTTGGCCTATATAGTCTAGGTTCCCTTCCAATAAAAATACGCAGAACAAGAGTCTGTTAAAAAAAAAAAAAAAAAAAAAAAAAAAAAAAAAAAGTAATGGCAAAAGGAAGAAGATGCTGCACCAAAACGAATATACTCCAGATATAGCCGAAGACATCAGAAACCATGAAAAAGTGGAAAAGACATTGATCTGACACCAATAAAGGGGCAACTCATCACCATTGCCCTCCTCCCACCATACCCATACAGGCACAGCAAACCAATCTGAGGTAGAGGGAGTAATAATAGAAGAAAGGGGACTCAGAAGGTTGCCTACCAAACCTTGTAACCAGTAAGGTAGCAGAGAGAGGGTGACACGACTGAAAGGGTAATAGTAAAAAAAAAACTTCTCTATTATTAATGATCATCTAAGCCACATCATCCGATATGATGCTATTCCATAATAAGACTCTAGTGAGACTTAATCGATTTTTGTCACGTGACTGAAATCTTTAGCCCACGCGCCACGTGAATCGTCACGCGCCACGTGAAACGTCCCGCACCACGTGATGAGCGCTCACCTTTTCTACAACATAGAAAAAAGCTGAGAAGTCTTAGGGAGAGAAAGGCAATGCGAACAATAGGAAAACAAGAGAAGGTGGGCACTTTTATTTATTTATTTATTGGAGGGAGGTGAATCGGTATTCTGATGGCCATAATTCGTGTTAGTATCGTTGTCGGTAGAAAAAACCATCTCGGAGGTGGATGTATCCGCCGACCTGGTCAATTCCACCGAACCGTCATGAGTCACCCGTTTTCCGTGGGCGTACCATGCGTATGCCTGCCCATCTTCTCGCCGTCGTTTTTGACGATTTCATTTTCAACAGTGTCGGGTAGGTCAACGTAGCTTTCTAAATCCCCTGCGTTAACGTCCAAGTTAGATGCCGACCATGCACTTTCGGTCATAGCGCTGCTCGACATTGTACGAAGAATAAATGTTGTCGGCATAAACAAATGTAGTTTTGTTGTTTAATGAAGTCCCACAAGTCTTTCGTTTGCGTACTACAATTTTCCCAACGTAGGAATAATTTCGGTTTGCTGGTCTAGAACCAAGGCTCTACGAAATGGTGGACGGTGTTTGGGACGCCGAGTGAAAAAAATGGGGCTTTGGTCGCACCCACGGGCTGTATGCCAAGAATGATCCATCAATGAACATTCCAACACCTTACGACCCATTTACACAAATACTCAATAGCTATGTATATTTTAGGCGAAAAACAAGATCTGGTCTACGTTTATACAGTGTGGTTATGTGCCGATTTTTTTATATGATTATATAATTATTTGCATCTTGCGGATAATTCTTACGCTTCCCTGTTTCTCGCCATTGCAGCTTTAAAGCTCTGGCCGCTGTTAGCCTCGACGACCTGTTCTTTGCCGCCTGCGCCTACGCAGCAACCTTCTTCTCTATTGACGTTGCCAACTTTGCCGAGGTAGATCGCTTCACGAAGTTTGCCGATTCAGAAGATGCATCCTGCTCCTCCGAAGAGTTAGATGAAGTATGCAACATCACAGGGTTTGTGTTATGCGAATGTGCGGCCAGGCTCACTAGTTTAGCCACTCGAGCGGGTGGTCTCCGTGGCGAGCTCACCGCAGACGCTGCCGCCTTTGATACAATAGCGGCGAGGCTACGCGATGACGTTGCTGCGGGAGAAGGGAAGACAGCATCCTTCGCCCAAAACTTGGCGTTAGCCATTTGGAGCTGCTGCATCTTCGCCCTGGCAGAGCGTTGTCCCACCGTGGATGAAGGGCTATTGGAAAAATTCTCCTTCATGCTTGTGGAGGTGACGCTCCCGCGGTTCTTTTGTGAACTCGGGTTGTTCGAGTGTTCCAGGGACGAAAAGAACCCTGAGTCCAGCATGCTACTTCTGGAATTTGGGGAAGGCATCTCTTCCAAATCGAGTAACATGGCCCTTGTCTGCAACGAGCGCTTCTCCTCCTCAAACGCATCTCGTTCCGCCCGTAGGGCCACACGGTCCCAGCCCAACTTGATCGTGTTCTCTGTGAACCGCCGACGATCTTCATCGAGTTGCTCGCGCATGCGACGCAATGACTCTGTCTGTTCATCCACTTCGTGAATCGTAAGCTCCATGCTGATGCGGTACGGAAGAAAATATGCAAAATGAGCATCATATAGAGATCAAGATCGGACCTATTAACCAAACGCCCCGCGTACTCACTCATACATATTCAGCTTCACTTCCCCGCTCGCGCCCTGGAAGAAATTGCCCGAGAGGAAATGGTCAATGACCTTGTCTTGTTCCTCGGAGACGAACTTCCTTTCCTCTATCAAGTTACAAGCACAGAGTTAAATTACAATGAAAAGGGGTATATTAGTTTGGATTAAAATCATTCTTTTTACTATATGCAAAAAAGACGTATCGAACTCTGGCAGCGGTATCTTACTCAAAATAGACACCCGACTCCTCCGTACTCACCCAACTGTGCGATCAAATCTTCGATCTCCACCTTCTGCCTGTTAATTTCCTCATCCTTCTCCCTTACATCTTGCTTGAGACACTGAATTTCTGCACGGAGTTCGTGTTCGCACTCCTCGTGGGCCTGGGAGATTTCAAGACACATCTTTTTTTCCTGGTCAGATAAGTATGTGTATGTATGTGGATAATCAGCATACTGCATTGCATGATCGTTTTCGGATATCATCTGAGATGCGTGAATGGTAAGGAGAATGTACCTGCTATTTCGGACATATAAGATATATGCCGAATTAGTCATATAAAAATAGAGTCATGGATATCGGAATCGGATGAGACACGAACTACATACAGCATGCTGCGTCTCAATACAATGCAGATTCTGTTTCATCTTTTGCAGCTCTTCGCGGACTTTTTCGTGCCGCGATGTCTCAATTTTGAGGTCTTCCTCGCTCGTACTGCGATGAAGAACCCATACTGTTTGTCAGAAGTGTGTAACAATACGTGACGAAAGGCAGACTACGTTTAACCGGCTACGCGCTTACGTAAGTTTCGCTTTGAGCATGTCCTTATCGCGCTCGCAATTCTCGAGCTGTGATTTCATCGACGTCTTTATCATACGAGAGGCGAAAGGAATATTAGAAAACCGATAACTCAAATTGACGATAACTGACAAAATGCAATATTTTTTCTTTTGCACCATATTTGCCGTGAGGGTGTCGATTTTATTTTGCAAGTTGCAGAGTTCATCATCGGGCTCGTTTTGTTTCTCGACATCGTCTTCGTTACTGTTCAGCTGCTCTGGATAATTTTGAGAGGCCAGCAAATGGTTGGTACGCTTGTCGGCGAAGGAATTGTTGCCAAATGCGCAGAAGTGTTTGCTTGAGAGAGGAATGTAGAATAATCCATCGTGTGAGAACATTCATAGTAGCAAATCGTCTGATGCAAATAGGTAAACAAACGTTATTTTGCCTACCCATCTAGGTTCATATTATTGTTGGATTGTAGTAGGGTGGCACCTAGGACGGTGTGGCGAGGGAGTTAGGTATTGTCGCACGTGAGTGCTATTACTGTGTAACGGCCCCTTCCTACCTCCTACAACGCTTATTCACGAAACGCGGCTGCCCTTGGGTAGTCATGAGAGGCTAGCTGGAGGTTCGGGGTGTGCAGAAGTGTTTGCTTGAGACAGGAATGCCATCGAGTGCGTCTTTACGTAATTGGCCCCAGCTGGTTGATATACGAGATGGTGGAGCCAATGTTGCCAGGTGCGATATTTATGTCGGGACCGCTGGCTGGTTGTAGCCGGCTGGGTGGTAGCTGGCTGGCTGGTTGTAGCTGAGGGGTAGAGTTGTGCGAAGGCGGAAGCGCTGGAAGGTGCCGACTGGAAAGCTGGGGTGGAGAAAGAGGTGATCCCCTTTTTAATTGTCATTGGCCAATAGCCAGTATGTACTACAATGGTGAACCCCTATATTTTAACACCCGCCAAACCAGGAAAAAAAAAAAAACGATGCCCTCTAGCGACATTACAACCTTAAATTTTCTGCCAGCTCGCCAAGGATGGAAATGCCAAGTGCAAGTACTGTGGATGCCTTCGATTGCACCGGTTACGATGATGACGTTCACCCACAGAAAAGGCCCAAGATGAAGAGGCGACTATGGATTCCTTGTCAACGACCAGGTTGACCGCACATGTTTGCCCGCGCACAAGAAGCATTATGATGAACTCTTTAAGGTATGGAACATGGTGGGAACTTGTTGGCGCCCTGCTTATTGGGAATATTTTTTTGATGGTGGACAGTTTTTTAAAAATAAATAAATAAATAAAGAAGAGGGAGCGTATTATGACCACTTGTTAACTCGTCATACTCACACCTCCTTTTCATTTCTCACTCCCCTCCCCTCGCTGCTGCAACACATGCAATGATTTCCTAACAGCAGATGTGACAGTACACAGTACATTGCAACCTTCTGTCGCAGAACATGATCGAGAAGGATCTGGTCAAGGTCATCGAAATGTTCTGGCCCATCTCCGATGCCACCAACCACGCCACGTCGCTGAACTAGAAGTTCCACAGAGGAGACCCGCATCCACCAAGCTCAGCAGCAACAGCGGTAACAGCAGAATGAGATTAGGAGGAGGGGCACTAGCTTCGGGGATGCATTGGACAAGGACCAGGATGGTGCGTGGATTTTGGGAGGGAGGTTGGGGTTCGGGTGAGGTTGTGGGGGTGGGGTAAGCAGTGAAAGTTTTATGTTGATTGTGAAAATAGGGCTATTTCCAATCGCAAATGGGTATTTTACAAATCTTATGCTGACCCTTAAATTGTCCATCACATATATTAGCTCTGCGAACTGGCCCCAATCAGGCTAGCGATCCACCCCACAACCACGCCACAATAATCGCAATAATCGTCTTATCCGCCACAACCAGGCCTACCCCCATCCCACCTGGCTGTAATTCCCACCCTCCGCCCTCAATTACATGCCCGGCTCCTGAACCCACACCCTGCGCTCGCCCCAGTACAGACATTTGACGTGTTGTTGGATTGCGGGAAGAAGGTAAGATTGAATTTATTATTTATTAATTATTATTATTACTACCACTTCTATTGGGGTTTTGGAGGCGGATGGGGGTTATGTTGTCCATTGGTTGTGTTGATGAGCCGCGTTTCGGCGCGTTGTACTAAATTATATAAAGATAAATTCCATTCCTTTACTGACCTTCTGCCCCTTTCAATTCATCCGTCCAACTCATGCTCGGTTTAGCTTGTGGAGAAAAAGATTAAGTGTCCATCTATTGCTAACCCATACTTAAACCGGCAATCCACAATCTGAACCACGGGAACCACTCGCGCAAGCCCTCGACCTCAACGATGTAGACGTGGTTCGTGCCTATCCCAACTGCAGACTGATCCTATACTGTTTGTGCTAATGTATTCTTATCATCTCCCTTGTTATCTCCTTTTCATAAATCTGCGATCAGAAGTATGATAGAGCTATGTACGACCTGCTATAGTCAGATTCGAATGATATGTGTAGGCCTCGTTTATTTTTAATAATTGTAATATAAACACAAAGCTCCATTTGTAGTTCGATTGCAGAGCACTGACTGATTGTTTTCTGTTGATTCCCCATCTTTCCATTGTACAGAAATTGAATGATAGGCCCTAGGCCCGCGCAGCGCATGGTATCTGTTTGGCGAAAATGTGGAGCAGACAGTAAGTTTCTGTAATGCTTGGGATTAGGTATGATTGTCGCCATCGATTTGATTTTTTTTTTTCTTTTTTTCTTTTTTTTTTTTTTCCCCAACGGTCGCCGTGAAATGGGTCCGAAAAGACAAACAAGAAATTGCAAATTAAACGTAGCCACTTATTCATTTCTCTTCTCACCTCCTTCTCGTCGCAGTTCTTGAACACCAGCAACCTAGATCTGCGTGAGCACCAATTCGTTATAGAGGGCTACATACCAACTATCATCAATCAGATTCTCCTCTTTACTTGACGTCGGTGTCCCTTTCCCTCTTCGCGATCACTGTGTATCACGGTGGTTAGGATCCCGATATGGTACCTTTTGATGTTACGTTTTTTGTAGCGTGTTTTTTTTTTTTTTTTTGCAGTCAATTCAAACCCTTTCCGACAGACGACCGACAGTTCCCTCACCTCGTCGATCGATCCACTCCTGGAGTGTGAATTTGATAGCGACCTGTATGTTGTTCCGGGATTCATCGACGCAATCTTCGGATACCCCCCCTGTCGATCCCTCTGTCTTGACCAAGATCAAACGTATGCTCGCAAAGTATCCACTGAATGGTACAAGAAAAGAAGATTTTTACGGTCCGATCATCGAAATTCTGAATGTCATCTCGATTATATCGCCGCTCGAGTTTTTCATACACGCGGATCAACCACTTCATGGCAATGGCACCAACTGAAAACTTGATATTGTTCGCGGTCGATCGTGGTCTCCCCATGTCAAATGGCGTCTTCCACTGCAGAGACGTTCGTATCGTTGGAGAGTTCAAGTCCGACGTTGCCTTCGACACACACAGGACTGATATTCAGCTAGCCGGTTATGCGCGTGAGGTGTTCGGCGCATAACCGAACCGCCGCTTTGTTCAGGGGTTCCTTACCTACCACATCAGAATGTGGCTGTGACTGTTCGGCCGCGCTGGCGGCATCAGCTCACCAATGATCGACATCCAAAAAGACATAAAAATATTCGCCCGTGTCATCGCTCCATGAACAACATAGCACTCGGGTATGACCCGACCCTCCGCAGATGACGTGGATATTTGCGAAGGGCTTGGGGATATTGATATCGAGTGCAATGGCAAGACGGAGCACTTCGAGGTAGCTTTCTTCTGCCCGGTTATCAACGGTCGTGCGACGATTGTTTGGAAGGCGTACCGAAAGGACGAATCAGAACGAACCAGGAGGTATTATGCAATTAAGGATTCATGGCGACCCGTTATACGTGAGGCTGAAGGTGAGATGCTGCAGAGAGTGACGAGCAAGCTGCTATCACAGCACAGAAGCCCATCGGGTATTGCAGCGCACTATCACCATGAAGACCTTGAGATCAATAGGACGTGCGATGATATCTTGGCAAACATCACCTGGGACCGAATCTTAAGTAGACGACATCGCATCCAAAGCATACCGGCGCGGCCCAACCAAAGGAACTAGTTGACCGTATCCCAGTCGCATCATACTTTCGCCCTATGGCAAACCCATCAGTGAATTCTCCAACAATCGAGAGCTACTCCAGGTGCTGCGGGACGCAATCGAAGGACACCAGCAGCTCTTCGCTGATGCTAGTGTCCACCATCGGGATGTCAGCATCAACAACATCCTCATGGGCGCGGGTTTATCATCGACCTTGACTATGCCTGGACATCGATCAGACTGGTGGGCGGCAGAGCGTGCATCGTACTGGCACCAGTCCGTTCATGGCGATCGATGTTCTGCTGGAGGAAAATCACGGCGACGGACACGATATCGAATCGTTCCTTTACGTGCTGCCGTGGATCTGTTCGGAGTTCGAAAGGTTAGGTTGACGGCGTAAGAAGGCGCAGGAAGGCGAAAAACGGTTGTCGGTGATGTGGAAAGTCATGTTTGAGGCTATTTGCATTTCGCAAGAAATTCGATAAGCTGTTGGAATTCGACAAGGTATTGAACACGTTTTCAAAGTTCTTCGACGAGCTCAAGGAATTCGTGCGTAAATTTCACAATGTGTTGTTTCCAAAAGCTCCGGATTATGACAAGGCTCATGCCATTGAGTACGAGGATGTGATCGGGGTGTTGATGAAGCATTGCTGGAACTCGACAATAATTTATGGTTTTATTAGAGGGGTTCGGAAGATGAATCTAAGAAGTAATAAAGACAAGAAGATCGTGATATTGCGTCAGCGTCGGACGGATGTGGATGTATTTAAGCGCGTTGTTTGTCAAATATCGTTAATCAGTTTACGGTTTCTCATCGTGTGCCAGTGGATTTTAATCGTCGATTGAAAATGTATTTATAAATCTATTCATTAAAATCTACCTTGGGGGAATCACATTGATTATGTTAGTGCAAAGTTGGACGAAGTCACTTTTTAGGTGTAAGTGCGCGGCTGGGCTGGTGACGACACCCAATCCAGAACAAGCAACGTGAGTGTCGATCGGCTGCGCGAAAAACCGAGAAAATGTCGGATCTCCACGGTGTGGACAGCAATGCAGATGCGACCTGTGCGAGGGCGTTCCTGGCTTTTATTCATGAGCCTCCAACCACTTTTTATTGCGGATTATTATGTGGAATGCAACGCAAACTGCCAAGAAGGATTTCATTGGTCGCTCGAATATTCCTATTTGGGCGTTTACGTCACTGTGTGGCTGGCGACGAATAGCGAGAAGTTGTCACCGAATCACTACTTCTGACTTCAGAGCATGTTACGACACATTGAAATTATATATCTTGTATATGTACAAAACCCCTCGTTTCGACATTCCAAACTCTGGCTATCTAATCGGAGGTAACGAGCTCAAAAATACTTGTGTGCTATGGTTTTATCACCGCTACAGACGCCGTTGGATACAACCTTGATGATCGTCAGTCGACAACCATGCTGACGATGCCACATATTGCATACTCGCCAAGATTCGCAAATGAGAGAACAATATATCACACATGCAAGAGAATCACCTCAGCATTCCACCACCACCCATGGAGACCATCCCACCCCAACTCATTCGTAGCTCACCGTCGATCATTTATCCCCACGCACGGTTCGAATAGCTTCCAGTGCTTCGTCTATCTCCCTATCTGTTGGTCCACAGAACATGGTTGACGAAATCGACGATCTGAAGCGTGGCAGGGAAGGAATGATATAGATTAAGACAAAATTTTCAGAAAGAAGCAGATACGGCCATCGAAAATGGAAGGGAAATAATAATACCAATTCCTGCACGAAGCGAAAATCGCATGGTTCACCCTACGACACATCTACAAAATCTCAACTCCCGAAGTCGGCGAAACCCACCTCACCCTCCCTGCACATGATAACAGTCATGTCGGTGGCAGAGACGTTGGGCGCCTCCATCAGGCTGATGATGGCGCCGTTGTATTAGTCGACATCATGAGTTATCTTGCGAATGCACATGCGTGATTGAATGGCATACGGGTATGGATAAGAATGCAATAGACATGAAGTCGTGTTCTGCCGCACGGGACTAAGATTAGTCAAACGTTTTCAATCCGAAAGAGGACTGAACATCAAAGTAGCGCCCTCCAATCGCCTAATATTATACATTATTGACAAAATGTTCCAATACTTACACAAATCCACGGCAACGTCATCCTCCCCCCACCGTCATCTTAGCCAACCTTTTTCTCGCATAGATTACATCTGTAATAAACCTATCGTTTCGTTTGTCCACGCCGGCGCACCCGCCAACGATACAAGATCCAACCAGCAATCGTTCGGCAACCTCGGCAAAGTGAGCGAGAACCTGGGCATATTCAGGCTAGTCGCAAAGAACCCGAAGATAACGCGATTCCCTTACGGGATACCAGGTACTCGGTGGCCTCCTTCACCACAGCTCCCAGCTCGAGGGCAGGGGTCCCGCCCAGGTTGTTGACAAGTAGCCGACTCGGTCCTTGGTGGAAGGTAGAAACGGTTCGAGTCGGTTGTATCGAGCATGGTGTCGAGATTGTTGTCCTCAAGGGTCCTGAGAGGCAGGAGGCTCATTTTGCGGTACCCAGACTCGTTGTGGATGCCCGTGCCGAGCTCAATCTCGCCATTGGCAAACTGCTGGAACCAGGGAGGTGGCAGTGGTCCAGATCAACGCCGATTGTTGTGGTGTTGGGCGCAATATACTGAGCCGCGTCGCGACCCTGTTCGAAGGTGGCGCTGGAAATGAGATGTGTTTAAATGTGTGAGTTGGGGAGGGTGCGAGTAGATTTGGTAAAGCACTTGATCACACCAAGCAAGCTTACCCTTTAGTCGCCAAAGCCCCCTGCCACCTTATGCCACCTTATGTGCACTAGTATCGTCCCCACCAGTGCCCTCCATCCCACCAACTCGCCCTTCTCCCTGCTGACTGCCACGTCCTCAACCACGATAACTATCTCTACCTTCATACCCGTGGCCAGGCCAAAATGCAGACAAATCGCCCGTATAGTTCTTGATGATCACCGAGGTGCCACGCGGGGAACGAGCGGCACGAAGTGCAGCCAGGATCTGGACTGCCGTGGGCAAAGCGAAAATCCGGCCGATCACAGCGGCAGTGAGCATCGAGGGGCCAACAAAGGTGGTATGGGCAGGTTCGTAACCGATGCTGCCTAGGTGGCAGAGGAATCTAGAGAGGGGGGGGGGGTAGCAGTCAAGGTTTATGTACCGACTAACGCGTCTCTTGCTTTTGGGATGTTGTTTGGTACACAACTGGGAAATTCAGGAACCCAATGAACATCAATCTCCTAGGATATAGAAATCACATGCCTTTGTCATTTTCCAACAGAGTCAGCCGAGGGTTAGCGTAGCATAAGCCCTTCAAAGATTCGACCACGATATAGAGCACCTGACAATGTCAACGTATTGTGAAACGGCCCCAAAAGATAATAGGGCGAGCTTTTGTCTCACCTTGTCGGGCTCGTTCATAAGGTGCTTGACTGAAGCAAGCTTCAGGAGACTTGGGTGGTCAACGGGTGGGTAAATGGGTGAGGTCGATGGGTCACAACAGGTAGGCCAACGGTCAACGGGCGGAGGTTGAGGCAGTCGACGTTGCACTCATCACGGTGACAAGGGCGCTTCGGTTGGGGCAGTCGACGTTGCACTCATCACGGTGACAAGGGCGCTTCGGTTGGGGCAGTCGAGGTCGCGCTCATCGCGATGGTGAGAATCCCTTGGGGGTAATTTGTTGCTGGGCATGATACCCGAAAGTGCCCTGAACAGCCAACGCGTCACGTTCTCGATATTCTATGTATTCCATGCAGTGTGGGAAGTCGGGCTGGGACAGGGTTAACCTCTATGGTCAAAAAACTGGTTTCACTCCACCAACTTGGGTAGCTTTGACCGCGTGAGCTTTTGTTTCAGCCAAATTCAGAAACAACCACTGCCGAGGGAAAATTAATTCCGCGGTATAATGTGTTATTATGCGAGGAATTTCATAAACCACTGCTATTATAATAGTAAGAATTATAATAATATAACTTTCTAAAGATCTTTTATATATTAAATTTTAACTAGTTAAATAAATCATAAACTAAATAATTATAAATAAATAAAAAGATATAAAATAAGTCAAATTTATACTAATAAAATTTTTATTTATTTATTTATTTAATATTTAGAATATATTGTTTTAAAAGGATCTCTTAAGTAGTTTACTCAAATTAAAAATTTTAAAAGAGTTTTTTTTTTTTAGTAATATATAATAAAGTAAGAATAGATATATTAAGATAAATCTTATAATTATAAAGTAAATTTTACATAAAATCTCTTATTTATATCTAATTTTTCTATAAGTTGGTTTTAAGATAAAATTTAAATATAATTATAAGGCGGTTTCATTTCATTTTACTTTATTTTGTTTATTTTATTCTATTTATTTTCTCGGTGTGGTATAGGCTTTTCGGATACGAAGACTATATTATATCTTAGGCGGAATAAAAGGTGGCTCGAGGCTCGTTACACGAGGGGTGTGGGCCGTTGATCATGTAATTACCATGCAACACAATTGAAATAGTCATAAACAAAGCCGATGTCATTACATAAAATAGGCTATTTCAATTGTGTTGCATAATATCTTGGTATTCAACATTGCGTAATGCCCTCGATATGGCTGCAAATAAATGTGTACATCACGAGTAATATGAACCACAAATTAGTAAGCCTCAATCCCGGTAATCCGGTCAAGAAAATTGTAGAAAGATAAGCGTAGTGTACACTGCCTATAAGTAATAAACTAATGTGTTGATGACAAGCGTTGTAAGTGAAAGAGAAATAAGAGCAAGAGCTAGGGGGAAGTATGAATGAAATGCAAGCAAGTAATTACGTTCATAAATTTCAATTATAGTGTCGATGCCGCAGCTGCTCGGTAGCCAATGGAATGGTGGCGGCAACTGGCAGCCAATGGAACGGTGACGGCAGCTAGCAGCCAATGGAATGGTGGCGGCAGCTGGCAGCCAATGGAATGGTGGCGGCAGCTGGCGGCCAATGGAACAAAGGCAGCTGTTTTTCATATAAATATCGCACACAATGGTTCCGTTGCCCCGTTCCCATTACTCTGATCCCGTTACCACACATCATCCTCGATTCCCCAAACCTACCCCCTTCACAATGCCCCCAGTAAGACACGTGAAGCTTCTCGGCAGCCACGAACCTTCCGACAGCACCCAAATCACCATGGGCCGAAAACAGTCCATTCAACCAACCCGTAATAGGCTTATCCTTCCGGCACCTTTTGCACCCATCCACAACGGCATGCAACCATTACGCTCATCAGCCTTGACTACAAATATTGTTCCAAAAAGCGAATGTGGCAAGTGCAATCAAAGACAACAGTGCAGCGATCATGCCACTAGGTTCATCGGCAAGAGGCTCCCGCCTGGAGTTGCGTGCTCAATGTGCAAGGAACGGAAGAAGAAGTGTCGGGGTAATGGTAACCCGTGCACCCGCTGGAAAAAGAACAAGACTGGCAGGCCTTCCAACGATCAAATGCACAGCGTTTCCTCGGGAGCCATCACCTCGCCGAATGAAAATTACGTAGAATACGATAAAGGTGAAACTCAAATAGGCATTATGGTATGTAGCCTCCGACTCAAAGCATAGTAATATGTGATGTTTGTCAGCAACCAAAATTGAATCTGGCTCCCCATAGGAGATTCCCAAGACCATCGACCCTCGCATAATCCATCTCCGATTTGCCAACGAACTTTATGGGGACACCGAAGAATCTTACCGGCAGGCATTGAACTCTAATCTCCTGAACAATGGAATTGATTTGCAATACAATTTCTTGACAACACCACAATTAGCCGAACAAATCTATTTGCAACCAACACCACAATCAGCCCAACAAATCTATTTGCAACATGACTTCTTGACAATGCCACAGTAAGCCGAACAAATATATTTGCAACATGACTTCTTGACAACACCACAATAAGCCGAACAAATCTATTTGCAACATGACTTCTTGACAACACCACAATAAGCCGAACAAATCTATTTGCAATATGACTTCTTGACGACAACACAATAAGCCGAACAAATCTATTTGCAATATGACTTCTTGACGACAACACAATAAGCCGAACAAATCTATTTGCAATATGACTTCTTGACGACAACACAATAAGCCGAACAAATCTATTTGCAACATGACTTCTTGACAACACTACAGTAAGCCGAAGAAATCTATTTGCAACATGACCCGAACAAATCATGACTTGACAATACCACAATCAGCCAAACATGACCCTAAGCACCGATAAGATACCTAACCTTCTTGGCTCGATAAAAAAGGATATTCAGTACCGAGTCTAAGCCTGGCCCGTCAACCGAATCTATTTGTATTTATCTTTAGAAACGTTTGACCGGCCGGGTCTGGACTCGGCACTGGATATCCTTTTCTCTATAGTATTTCGATTGATACACCCTGTCATACCAATTAGACAATGGCATGTACCTATGAGAAATTTACTTCGGTTAAATAACTGCCGAAAATTCCATCAGCCATGAAATTATTCACTATGCTCGATTGAGTCATTTTTTTAAAAATATTTCATTTAGCACTATAACTAATTGTGTCCAATAAAGATAGGCCACATAGCCTTTTTTATTTCTCATTTCACGTCACCATATCACATTTAGTAATAACACTTTTTTCTTTTTTCAGACCTGACACGCACCAATTTTAAGTTTTAATTTGGTAAAAGGACTATTTGCGGTGTTGGGGTGTCTGGAAATATGCGAGTATGTCGCTTGCTTAAACAAGGTGTAGTGGAATTACTGGAATGATTTTATTGATACTCAAGTTATGTGTTGCACAGATTAGATGACGTGTCATATTGATGACGTTTACATATAATCATAAGCCACTCAAATTCGTTGCTGTCTGGGATGGATATGGAAGAGCAATAACATGGATATGCTGGAATATGTTTTTTCGTTGCTTTATTAGGTAGTTGCATCTGCTTTGTCTCCATGATATGCCGTCTGCCGCGTAATCTTTTCTTTTTGAGATGCTAACGCAGAATAGGAGGGACAGAAGCCTCCGAACTTGCACGCCAAACCTTCTAGGTATTTTCTGTCCTATGCATATGGGCAACTCTTTTTTTTTTTTTTAAAAAAAAAAAAAAAAAAAAAAAACGTGGCTCTTAATATTATCACAAACAAATTTGCAGCCACCAAAGGATTCTTGGGATATATCAGAACAGATTTTTAAGAATAAGATGATCTAAGATGAAATTGTAATAGTTAAAGTATAAGAACTTATTACTATAACCTCCACTCTGTTGTCTCCATTATCTTATCCAATATTGAGATCATTGAGATTTTATCTGATGAACCTTACTTGATCAAGAAGAGAAAGTAAAAGAATAAGGATTTTTTTCCATACTCTTTAAGTTTTAGAAAAAGTATACTACTAAGATAAAGAGATATATAACTGCTTAAATAACAGTATTCTCAGTTTCTACTGAAGTAGAGTTCTGTAATCTAATCTAGAAAATAGCTGATCTATAAATTTATAATATATCTAATCTAAAAAATAGCTAATATATTTTTAAATTTAATCTGAGATTTAACTTATAATTTATTTTAGAAAAATATTAAAAAGTATATTTATATATAAGATAATTGAATAATATTTAGAAATATTCAGTATAAATATTAAAATAATTAGAAATAAAATATATTTGATAATTATTAAAAATATATATCTATATGTAATTTTATTATTTTATTTATTAAATATATATTTATATTTATATTAGTTAAATATTTTAATAAATAACTAAATATTATAAATAAAATTTTTTATTAAAATAATAATATTAAGTAATAATTAAAATCTAAATAATACTTAAACTTTTTTTTTTTAATATATATTTCTTATTTTATATTTTTAATTATTAATTAATATCTAGTTTTAATTTTATATTTAAAATAATATATATAAATCTAAAGCTGAGATAATATTATATAATAGTATAACTTTATAATAATATTTAAGTAGTTTTGAATAGATATTTTTTTAGTAATAGTTAATATAGTTTAAAAAATTAAAATAAATTTATTAAGTAACTTAAATATAATAATTATTAAAATATAAATATATATATTATATATTATACTAATAATATAAAATATATTTATAATTTTTTTTTAAAATTATTTCTAAAATTATATCTTATTAAAATTAGTTAAACAATAAATTATAACTATTATTATTCTAATAAAATATTTGGGAAATTGATAAATTAATTTAAATTATTACTATATATTTTAGATATATTATTAAACTATATATTTATAAATAATATTTAAGTTTTTTTTAATTAAAAAGATCAGTCAGTTAATTAATTAATATAATTCTAAATTATATCTAAAGTTAGTAAAAATTATATTTAAATTAATATATTATCTTATAAATTATTATAGTATATATTAATATTATATATTAAACTAATATTTATAAGTAAAGTAATCTATATAATAAAGATTTTTAAATAATAAATATTTAAAATTATAAATAATAGGTTTATTTTTAAACTTAATATTTAATATATATATTTTAATAATTTAATTTTTTATAATTTTTATAACTAAATTTAGTTATAATATTAATAAAGAGATAGATTATAAATACTCTTATATTAGATATATTAATTTTATAATATTATAATTTCAATCTTTAAACTTATATATTATAATATCTAACTTAGGTCTAATTTTTCTCTTTTAATATATATAGTGCTCCGAACGAGTCAATTCGAATCAAATCCGGATTCGATTCGTCACATGACGGATTGATCCGAATCTCAAATCCGAAGCCATCCGAATCAACTCGGATTAATCCAAATCACCCCATCTGAATCGCCCTATCCGAATCACCCATCTGAACCACCCCAATCCGAATCACTCAATCCGAATCACTCAATCTGAATCACTCAATCCGAATCACTCAATCCGAATCACTCAATTTGAATCCTCCAATTCGAATCCTCCAATTCGAATCCTCTAATTCGAATCCTCCAATCTGAATCTGAATCCGAATCCTTCAACCGAATCCTCCAATCCAAATCCTCCATATGACTCATATGCCGGACGCATCCACAACACAACACACACACAATACACACACATGCACACGCAAACACGCAAACATACATGTCGACAGATCAGTCTTCAACAGTTCACAGTACCGATGATGCTTCAAGTCAAACATCCCTGATAGCTCCACATCTTCCACGCAATCCTCGCTCCGAAATCTGGCAACATTGTGCTAAGATAGGAGATGATGTTGTTTGTAATTATTGCAGGTAAAAAATTAAGACACACCTATTGACTTGTTTGACACACACACATGATATTGTTTCATCCACCCCCACAAACTGCACCAGCCAGAAGTTCAAAATGCTTGGTGGTATGACCTCGAACATGAATCGACACATAAAAGACAAGCACTCTGACAAAATCAGACAGAACACAGAGACAAATAAAATCGACATCCAAGCTGTGGTGGGTACGTTTATCCGATTGCCCAACCATTTCTGTACCAACAACGCCGTTTAATCAAAAATATTTAGCCATACTCTTCGGCAGAATTTCAAAATTGGCTCATTTGCTGAATTGTGTGCACAGACCAGCCATTCACAACCATCGAGAGTGATCAATTGCATAGCATCTTTGGCCTCCTCAAGCATGATTTATATTTGCCAAGTGCTGATACTATTCGCAAAGATGTCCTGGAGGCCTATAGAAAGGAGCACGACAATCTCCACCAGACACTTCAGGTAAAATAAAAGCAGCACCGTGACCTTTACAAGCTGAATTATATAAAAGAGCTCACCAAATTAACCTTATATTCAATAAGCAGAATTCGGCAGGCAAAATTTCATTTACGATCAACACATGGACATCCCCCAATGCAATTTCGTTTCTGGGCATTACTGGTCATTGGATTGACCTCGATTGGTAGCTTAAATCTCTCACCCTTGACTTCGTCAAACTTGCTGGCCCTCATTCTGGAGACAACATCGCAGATGCTTTTATTAGTTGTATCCGGGAGCTTGGGATCACAACCAAGGTAAAAAAAGGGGGGACTTGCCATCAGGTCGGCGTTTTGAGGGAGGTCCTTAAACAAAACAGATTTTGTTGGTTATTTATTTTCGCATAATTCGCTAACCGAATATTTCAAGTACAGATTTTGGCCATTACGATGGACAATGCCACAAACAACTCAACATTTTTCGGAGTTTTAGCGGCCAGCCTCAAACAGGAAAATGTGGCCTTCGGTGCAGAAAGCTGCCGTGTGCGATGCCAGGCCCACGTACTGAACCTCGCTGTTCAGGACTATCTTACGC
>RBNI01002761.1:0-17598 GCA_003990745.1 Jimgerdemannia flammicorona | reverse complement strand
GGAGGATTGGGAGGGGAGAGTTGGGAGTCGGAGCGTTGGAGGGAAGAAAAAAAGCCATTGGAAAAAAAAAAAAGGATAATTCGGCGGCCAGTGAGTGACTACGACGAATCTTTTGAAGTTATGGCTAAAAAGCGTTAGTTGTTTGAGCTTTCACAATAACCTCCCGCAGTCCTTTAATAAATACAATTTATGATATATAATTATTGAAGACTTTTTTTTTTTTTTTAAAATAAAAATACTATTTGTTAACAAAAAATTAATTATTAAAAAATAATATTTAATATTAACTTTATTATATCTAGTACTTCCAATAAATTCAATAGAGTCAAACTCTATTTTATTTGAATATTTAAATTAAATTAAAAAATAAATATAGTAATTTGGACTTATTTCGCCTCAGGGTGCGCACGGTCCCGAGTCATAATGTTGGTAGCTGCCAAGTACAACTGTTTGAGTCTAAGCACTCGCGCGAAGCGCGGAAAAAAAAAAAGAAAGAAATACAGCATACTCTGATCATCTGACTTGTGTACCCTGCAGCATGATAATCGATTAGTTTTACCCTAGGGTACCAGTTTGCAAGCTTAAAAGTCAGGTGCATATGGTACCCTAGCATATGACAAAACCTGCTTTAATTGTTGAGCTCATTCAACCAGTGGAAAAATTCTGCTCATAGTCTCTCTATATATCTATATAAATCACACTATATACTATATATTTCCTTAGATATTTTATCTATTATATTAGCATTATTGTGGATGAGTTTTTTTTATAATATTATATATATTATAATAGTGATCTCAAAATGGTGACATCATCACAGAAGACAGCCTTTCCTTACAAGCTACCAGATTGGAGTATAAGAAGATCACACAGCATAACTCACCCAGGCTATAAGATGAGTCATGATAACAAACCATGAGTCATGATGACTATCTCAAGGAATATAAAAGAAAGACCAAGAAACTGCAGTAGTAGTAACTCAAATAAGACTTATAAAATCTGGAATTAGTTTGAAAGGCTCACTATAAACAAAATGCCTGCTGCTTACCAAACTGTAAGGTTCAGGAACTATCAAGGCTTCTCAGTCCAAGAAAGGATATTCCAAGATATCAGGAGAGCTATAAGGACCCACACCAGAAGAATTCCTAGTCTCAAACTGAGTACTGGTAACCTTTACCACTTTACTCTCTACTACTATAAAATGGAGACAAGGATTACTACCACTACTGAATACCTCTGAATATAGCAGGAATACAAAATAGGAAATCTCCTCTGCTGAGAATTCCCTCAGGCCAGTCTCCAAGAGATACAAGATGCCACTTCTATAGATATATACAAATTAAGAGTAGCCAAAAAGATCCATCAGGTCTTCAGGTATACACTTTAGTCAATCCCCAACTTGGAGTATATCAGAGTCTCAGACTTTAAGAAATTATCAGCCTACTGCACATATACTGAAGGCCATAGTGGCCACAGAAGCTCAATCCACCATCACTTGTAAAAGTGATAAGATAGAAGAGTTCTAGAATCCCATCTTCCAGGACAATTCAGATCAATTTCTGCAAGAATTGATCTCAGTATTCCAAGGCCCCAGTATCTAGGTCAGACTCTCCCAAGATCCCACCTTTATCTCCTACTTTGTGGGAGAAAACATTATAGATTAGAGAGCCTCTGATCTCCTTCTCACTGTTATTAAATATGATGACATTACTGGCAATGGCATCATCCTACTAATTGATATACATGAAATATGTAAATGAACAAAATACTTACAGAAATATTTACTGACCTTATTTCCTTTGAAGACATCTCATCCCCAACCTCTAGCCTTGATAACAGTGATGAAAATGAAGCCTCCAGGATTCTGAACATTCTACTCTAAATTGTTTATATAACTATTTGTTTGAATACTTGAATATTCTGGCATTCTGACTTCATATAAATGTCAGAAATTATTCCAGCATTCTGATCTTATACAACTAATTATATAGATACTTGAATTTATACTTACAACTTGAAGTTTTCTGTATTCAAATATCTTATTTAGTTATTAAATTTTATATTTAGCTTTATATCTTAGCAATTATTAAATTATATTCTGTATAAATACCCCTCTCATTTCTTTGAAATAAAGTCAGTATTAAAATACTCAAGCATTCAAGTTCTCAACTACTCAAGAGTATAAGGGTTCTGGTCCCCTACTCAATTCCATACAAGTAAATCCAGGAGACAATAGAACAGTTTAAAGATAAGAAGTTTGAGGACTATAAGATCTTTGAAAGGCAATACATTAGAGCTTGCTTATAAGAAACTTATAGTTAGTCTAAGAGATATATCTTGAAGAGAATCTGACATATTTGGAGAACTTAGTACTAACTATATAACAACTTGGTACCCATTGGCTGGTAATACTATTAGGATCCCTCACTTTCAAGCTAAATAATGAACAACTACCATAATAACTACTCTGACTATAAGAGTCACTCCCTGCAAAAATTCAAGATAAGATAGAAATACAATCTCTCACATTCTATAGATTTACTACTGAAGAGTCAATCCTGACCTTTATTGAAGACTTTGAACAATTTGCTGCTGTATGAGCTCTCAATATTGAAGTACAATTGGTCCTCTTACCTGTCAGCCTCAGAGGACCTACCAGAGATAAGTTCAATGCAGCCACTATTGCTAACAATGATGCAGCCAAACTCACCAATATGAAGAACTTCCTCAGAACTATATACTATACTGAAGAAATCAAGCAAGCTCTCAGAGATCAACTTAATACTATCTACCAAGGACTCAATAAAGACTCCAAGTCATTCTACACTCAAATCTGGGATCAAGATGGAGTCACCAAAGCTAACCAATATCATACCCACCACAGCTCTTAACAGACAACTATTTCCACCTACTCCCAAGATGACCAAAGTTAACTCAGTGGAGAAACTCACCCAGTAGTTTGCCAAGATGACTACATATCTTGGTGATATTGTTAGAAAAGTACAAAGTACCAATAGGAGACTAGTGTAGAGGTTTATAGCTACTACAGAGGAATACACCATCACATGCTTCAAATTTGATAAAAAAGGCCACTATACAAAGAATTGCATAATCAAAACAAGGCACAGAGCCCAACCAAGTGATGCTATCAGAACCAGGGAATTAACCAATACAGTAGTCATTAAGGAAATTGGTGATACTGATGATGGAGAATACTATGAGGAGTCCAAATTCTACTCTATTACTGAAGGTACCACAACCTGGTCTAAGCTCTATAACAAGAAGGGCAACAACAAGCCAGTTGAAAGACCAAAAAAGACCCTAACCATCACTATTTAAAGTAAGACCCAACCTGAGGAGATTGATCAAGACATAAAGTTTGATTAAGCTATCTACTAAATTATTAAAGGCACTACTCCAGTATCAGGAGAAAGTGATAGCAAGAAAGAATAGAAGCTGTACAAGACCAAGGTCCACCAGTATGATATCTACAAGGACCTTAAGAAATAGAAGATCAATGCTACTTTTAGACAACTAGCAGAAGTCTCTACCTTCAGACAGCAGTTGAGAGCAGAACTTGCAACCACTGTCAAGTACCAAGAGTATAAGATTATAGAAGCTCATAATATACAAGAAGATGAACAAGAAGACTTAGGCAAAGAATCTGAATATCAGCACAAGACCTCAGCCTATATCCAATGTCAGATTGAAGATTGTATCTTTGATACTATCATTGATACTAGTGCTGGAGGATGCCTTATGAGCAAAAATACAATTGACTGCCTAGGTTGAGACATTGAAGAATTCACCAAAATTGTCTATGTCACAGTAGATAATATATGAGCTATCCCTCTAGACAAGATCTGAGAAGTCCTCATCAAGATCAGAGGAGCTACCATCTCAGGAGATGTGATCATTATGAGTGCCACTAACTATGACATCCTTATTGATAATCAATAGCTTCACAAGGCTAAGGCTATCATTGATCTCAATATCCAGAAGATGCAGATCAACTATAGAGAAAGAAAGGTATAAGTCTCTATCAATATCCACAAAGGAGTACTATCAGACATAGAGGAAGGAGATGGAGAGGACACAGAAGTCTTCATATACTTGATGTATAAGAACAAGAACAAGACAACTAAGCTCACAGATGAGCAGTGGTACAATAAGATCATCAATAACTATACCCCTCAAGGAAGATGCCCCCATGGTGCTAGGATGCACTGCTCTGAACACCTAAATGACTACTGATCCTGTATCAGTGAAGTTGGAAAAATCCATCAATAAAGGTATAAGCAAGAAGTAGCTGAAGCAAAAAAGAAAGTCAAAGAAGATAACTAGCCCCTAAAGCTCCAAGTTGATAGTGATGATGAGGAGGAATAAGAACCAGACATTACTTCCAAGATTATGAAGTTTTACCCCAAAGCCAAGATCCCAGAATACAAGACTGAAGGAGCTATAGAAATAGACCTTGTCAGTATCTAAGATGCTATCCTTGAACCACAGACCACCACTCTACTTAGCACTGGAATTGGAATCAAGTTACCAGAGAACTATACTGGAATTATCAAGACCAGGAGCAGTCTGACCAAGGATGAAATCTCAGTTAGAAGAAGAGTCATTGACTCTGATTTCACTGGTGAAATCTTCCTTATAGTCAGAAATCACAACTCCACCACCCCATTCAAAGTCAATAAGAATGGCAGAATTGACCAGATACTGATCCATGAAGTTAAGAAGCCTAAGATCACTGAGAGCATTGAACTCATTAAGACTAAGAGAGAAAAACAAGACTTTGGATCTACTGGAAGAATACTGCTACTAAGATTACTGAACTTGAGCACAAAAACAACAAGGATCAGAACAAGAAAATATATACTATTGGAGAAAACTTTCTTCTGGAAGAACAACTTCTCAAGATTCTACACCAGAATAAAGAAGTACTTACTATAGACTTCAGAGATATCTATACTCAAGAACCCAAGTACTATTATAAAATTAATACTGGTGATATTAAGTCTATCTATCAGAAAGCCAGACCCATACCATCTGCCTATAGAGAATGGCTGCAAGCAGAACTCAAAGAAATAGAAGAAGCTGATATCATCAAGCAAGCTATCAGTCCCTGGGCTTCACCCATTGTCCTTATCCTAAAGAAAGAAAGCAAGCCTAGAGAGTTTGCTCCAAGACTCTGTATTGATTACAGAAAGCTCAAAGCAATTATCAAGAAAGATAAGCAGTCTTTATCAAATATTCAAGAAATCCTTACTATTCTTGGAAGTGAAACCAAATACTATACTATCTTAGATCTGTTCTCAGACTTCTATCAGATCAGTCTCACTCAAGATACTAGTGAGAAATCAGCCATCATCACATCTGATGCCACCTATATCTATCTATGAATACTATTTGGAATGTGCAATACCTCAGTAAGTTTTTAGTAAATGATGAATAGAGTCTTCAGTAATGAAATTGGAAAATGGCTCTTTATCTATGTTGATGATATGATCATCTTCAGCAATACTATATGAGAATATATCAACCATATACAGCTAGCTCTCAAGAAGCTCAAGGAGTATGGCCTCTATATTAAGCCCCAGAAGTACAAGTTTATAGCTCAAGAAATCACCTACCTAGGACACATCATCAACCAGACTGAAATTCATATGGACCCTATGAAGATTGAGACTGTTGCAGTCTACCCAAGACTCAGAACAACTACAGAAGTCTATACCTTCCTTGGACTAGTCTCCTACTATAGAAGATTCATCAAAGGATACTCCAATATTATAGCACCTATCTATGAGCTACTGAAGAAGGATATCAAGTTTGAATGAACTAAGAAATATCAAGAAATCTTCAATAAACTCAAGACTAAGTTGACCCAAATATCCATTCTCAGTAGATCAGATTGGAATCTAGAGTTCATTCTACAGACAGATGTAAGTACTATAGAACTTAGAGCAGTGCTAACTCAGAAGAAAGATGGATATAAATATATCATCTCTTATACAAGCTGAGATACCTACAGAGCAGAACAGAACTATGAGTTATATAAGCTTAAATGCTTAGCAGTAGTCTGGGCAGTAGACAAGTTCTACTGCTATTTAGCTGGAAAATACTTTATTATTCAAACAGACCATTCTGCTCTTACCTAGCTATTCCACACTCTAAACCCCAAAGGAATATATGCAGATAGATTTACAGACTATAAGAGTATAACTATACTATCAAATACTATCCAGAAAGAATCAATGCCAATACTGATACACTTTCAAAGATACTCTGAAATACTTCCATCAAGACTATTCAATATGAATAAAGAGCTATACTATGAATTAATCAGCTATCTTGGTCAGCAGAAGATACCCAACCATCTTAAATCCTAGACTATCACTATCATCAACTAGACTTGGAAACAATTTGAACTAGACAATACCATACTTAGAAAAGGAGGAAAGCTCATCATACCCAAATATAAGAAGTATCAAGTAATAAAGGAAGTACTACTTAGAAGGAACCAATATATATGACAAAGTAAGAAGAACTATATAGTAGCCTAAGATAGAAGAAGACCTATGCCAATTTGTCAAAGAGTGTAATAAGTACCAAAAATAGAAACAAGATCAGCAAAACCAGGCACCCAGATCATCAAGAATCAAACCTATTTCCTTCCACCACATTACAATGGACATCATTGGACTACTATCAGTAACCTTATCAGAAAACTACTACATTATAGTTATTGTAGATCTCTTTATTAAATAGATAGAAATGAGAGTATTACAAGAAACCAATACTCTCTCTATTGCTGACTTTCTGTACTGAGAAATTATCTACCACTACAAGACATCAAGACAAATCACTACTGACCATAGTATAGAATTTATCAATAGATTCTATGAGATAATATATCAGAAATACAAGATTTAGCATATCAAGACTACTGCATATCACCCTTAAGAAAATGGATAGACAGAAAGAACCAATAAGACCCTCAAGAACATCCTGGTCAAGATCTCAGACATATATGAGAATTGGGATAACTACCTTCTAACTATCCTCTCTATTCTATAAGATATATAGTCACAGAGTATACACTTTACCCCAAGAGAACTGCTCTTCAGAGAAGAAGATTCTGATAGAACCTTAGCTATAAATCTAAACCTAACTTAGTGATAGATTGACTCAGAAATCCAGAGACTTTACCAAATCAGAAAGAAGGCAGAAGATTATATCATCAAATCACAAGTGCTAATAAGAAAGAATGCAAAAAAAAAATCACAAGATTCTAGAATCCATCCAAATTGGAGAAAAGGTCTTACTATATTGAAATATGGTAGAAGTCTCATGGTTATTAAAACTGGAGCCCAAATGAGAAGGACCCTTCTATGTGCAAGATATTAAGGAAACTACCTTCTGGCTTAGAAAACTCTCAGAGATCATACTGCCTAATATAATATATAGGAACAGACTCAAGAAGTACTATGAACCTATATAAGAGAAGCAAAACTTAATGACTGCCCATAAGATTCTAGTCCACAAATCATAATAGCATATTCTGTGACCAGCAGGCAATCTGTCTGGACTATTTTCTAAGAGATACAGTACTAGCAACTACTTATCTATGAGACTTTGAAAGCCGGAGGAGTTCAAACCATCAATTGATTGGTCAAGATCAGAATCAGACTCTTGCTCTATATGAAGGGAGCTACTTTTCACCATTATACAAAAATATATAAGGAAGATACCAGCCAATAAATATCACTTTTTGACCTCCTGCCAGAGGTTATGAGATTAGAGAATTTTTCAGACTAGACTAATGAATAAGGATATTTAAGAGAAGATCCTTATTCAGAAGGAAGATATAATAGTGATCTCAGAATAGTGACATCATCACAAGAGACAGTCTTTCCTTACAAGCTACCAGATCAGAGCACAAGAAGATTATACAGTATGACTCACCTTGGCTATAAGATGAGCAATGATGACAAACCATAAGTCATAATAACCACAAGATAGAGATCTTAAGAAATACAAAAGAAGGACTAGAAAACTACAGTAGCAGTAATTCAAACAAGACTCACAAAATCCTGAAATAGTTTGAAAGACTTACTATAAACAAAATGTCTGCTACTTACCAAACTTTAAGATCCAGGAATCACTAAGGCTTCTCAGTCCCAAAAAAGATATTCTAAGATATCAGAAGAGCTATGAGAATCTGCACCAGAAGGATTCCTAGCCTTAACTTAGGTACTGGTGACTCTTACTACTTTATCCTCTATTGCTATAAAATGGAGACAAGGATTACTACTGCTACTGAATGTCTCTAGATATGGCAGAAATACAAAATAGGAAATCTCCTCTATTAGGAATTCTCTCAGACCAGTCTCTAAAAGATATAAGATGCCACCCCTATAGATGCATGTGAATTGAGAGTAGCTAAAAAGATCTATCAGATCTTTAGGCATTCATCTTGGTCAATCTCTAACTTAGAGTATACCAGAGTCTCAGACTTTAAGAAATTGTCAGCCTGCACTGGAGACTATAGTGGCCACAGAAACCCAATTCACCATTACTCTCAAAAGTGACAAGATAGAAGAGTTCTGGAATTCCATCCTTAAGGACAATCCAGATCAATTCCTATAAGAATTAATCTCAGTATTCCAAGATCCCAGTATCCAGGTCAGACCCCCTCAAGATCCCACCTTTGTCTCTTACTTTGTGGAGGAAAACAATATAGATTGGAGAGTCCCTGATCTCCTTCCTGCTGCTATTGAACATGATGATATTACCAGCAATGACATCATTCCACAAATCAACATACATGAAATAAATAAAACAGAAATGTTCACTGACCTTATTTTCTTTGAAGACATCCTATCTCTGATCTCTAATCTTGATGACAGTAATAAAGATGAAGTCTCTAGGATTTTGAACATTTTACTCTAATTTGTTTATATAACCATTTATTTGAATACTTGAATGTTCTAGTATTCTGACTTCATATAACTGCCAGAAATTATTCCAGCATTCTGATCTTATATAACTAATTATATGATTATACTTATAATCTGAAGTTTTCTATATTCAAATATCTTATTTGGTTATTGGATTTTATATTTAGCTTTATATCTTAGTAACTATTAAATTATATTTTGTATAAATACCTCTCTCATTTTCTTTGAAATAAAGTCAGTATTAAAACACTCAAGTATTCAAGTACCTAACTACTCAAGAGTACAAAAGTTTCAGTCTTCTACTCAATTTTATACAAGTAAATCTAAGAGACAACAGAATAGTTTAAAGATAAGAAGTTAGAGAACTATAAGATCTTGGAAAGGTACTCCAATAGAACTTACTTATAAGAAACTTATAGTTGGTCTAAGAGATATATCTTAAAGAGAATCTGACATACTTGAAGAACTCAGCACCCCCTATGTGACAACAGTAACTACTTAGAAAAAGAAGAAGAAGGTTGGATATATTAATGAAGAAGATTAGTATAAGAAGATTATTGAAGAATATGTCTCACAAGGAGTTGCTCTCATGAAATTCAGATGTACTGTATGAAATATATAGTGTTATGTAGTGGTCACTGAGTCCTTCAAATATATCAGATTCTCTTCAAAGTATATCTCTTAGACTAGCTCAAGTTTGTTATAAGTAAGTTCTTATTGGAGTGCCTTCCCAAGGTCTTATAGTCCTCAAACTTTTTATCTTTAAACTGTCTTGTTACCTCTTAGATTACTTGCAAGGAATTGTGTATATTACACTAAGTAGACTAACTTTATTTTAGAGGAAATAAGAGGGGTATTTATACAAAATATAATTCAATGATTGCTAAGATATAAAGCTAAATATAAATTCCAATAACTAAAATAAAATGCCAGGACATAGAAACTGCTAAATTCTAGTGTTGGCACTGATGGTTGCACAGGTTCAGGATGCTGGTATAATTTCAGTAGTATAGGAAAATAGTGCTGGAGTAATTCTGAGTTACATCAGAATGCCAGTGGAGGAATAGCTGTTACACAGAAAAAGAGTGCTGGCATAATTTAGTATAACCAAGGGACTTAGAGCAGAATGTTCAGGACTATGGGGGCTTCATCTTCATCAGAGGTCAGAATGTCTTCAAAGGAGATAAGATTCCCAAATGTTTTGGTCTTGTTGTATAGGTCATGCATTTCATATACTTCACATACTTCATATATATCATGCAGAATGATGTCATTGCCAATGATGTCATCATATTCGGCAACAGCAGGAATAAGAAGGTCTGGGGCTCTCCAGTCTATAAGGTTCTCTTCCACAAAATAGAGAACAAATGTGGGGTCTTGGAGAGATCTAACCTGGATGCTTGGGCCTTGGAATACTGAGATTAATCCTTGCAAGAATTGGTCTGAGTTGTCCTAAAGAATGAGATACCAGAAGTCTTCTACTTTGTCACTATTGAGGGTGATAGTGGACTGGGCTTCTGTAGCCACTCTGGCTTCTAGTATATTGATATGGTGGGCTGACAGATCTCTGAAGTCTGAGACTCTAACATACTCCAAGTTGGGGATCAACCATAGTGTATGCCTGAAGATCTGATGGATCTTTTTAGTTTTTTTTTTTTTTTTAATGGACTCATAGTCCCGCGGATTTTTATTAGAAGGGAACCTAGACTATATAGGCCAAAACCCTCCCCCACCACCCACTGAACAATATCCCCCCATTAACCTAGGCTACTAAATTGTCCCGCAGTCCCACCGCTCCAGCTATGCCTGTCAAACAGCAGCTACGTCGACCCCCACAACATAGACTAGACTTGTCTGCTCACCAGGGCTGGATCATCATTTACACATGAGAGCACACCTATGCATCGGATCTAGCAGTGCCAGGACTGAATAAAGAATAGCCCTCCGAACCCCAAAAGAAAGCCCGAGGTAAAGAAAAAACCCCCCAACCAACCAACAGAGAGCAAAGTGGATTCAAAGTGGGTGAGTAAAGGACTTACATGCAGCACCTTCCTCAAAGGACTTACACATGGGCTAGGGTCTGAAAAGACCCCACTCCCACTCTCCGAGCCTGCAGGCCTCGATCACGTTGCCGTGTCAGCTCCCGGTTCCAGTTGGGTACTGCCAAATGAGGAAGGTCCCACTCCCCAAGCCTGCGGGCCTCGATCGCGTTGCCGCATCAGCTCCCGGTTCCAGTTGGGTACAGCCAGGATGCCAGCCCCTGCACCACCCCACCCCCCACCAGCCAATCGAAAGGCCCCACCGAAATATTGTCCGCACCAGCCCCGATGACCACCCCCAGCCTGGCACCCCACTGGTTCACCATAATCGCCCTTCCTCCTATCTGTGATGGCCATCTCCCCTCCCATCCCGACATCACCTGAAAAACAGTCACCTACACCAGAACCGCGCTCGCCAGGAAGCTCGCCAAAGCCAGAGGGCCCTACTACAGGCACCGAGGACCTGTAGGTAACCTACACTGAGCACTTGATGCCCAAGGTCGGCCGACTTCCTACATAGCCCGAGACACACCGAGACAACACCTTGTTGATGACGGCAAAAGGAAGAAGGTGCCACACCAAAATGGATGCACTCCAGATGCAGCCGAAGATACCAGAAACCGTGAAAAAGTGGAGAAGACACCGATCCGACACCGATAAAGGGGCAACTCATCACCATTGCCCTCCTCCCACCATGCCCTTGCAAGCACAGCAAACCAACCCGAGGTAGAGGGGGTAATAATAGGGGAAAGGGGACTCGGAAGGTTGCCTACCAAACCCTGTGACCAGTAAGGTAGTGGAGAAAGGAGTGGTGGATCTTTTTAGTTGTCCTTATTTCATATATATCCATAGGAGTAGTATCTTATAGCTCTTGGGGGCTGGCCTGTGGGAACTCCTGGCAGAAGAGGTTTCTTATTTCATACTTCTGCTATATTTGAAGGTATTCAGTAGTAATAGTGATCCTTGTTTCCATTTTACAATGATAGAGGATAAAGTAATAAGGATCTGCAGTACTTAGGTTGATACTAGGAGTCTTGCTTATGTGGGTCCTTATGGCTCTTCTGATGTCTTAGAACATCCTTTCTTCAACTGAGGTGCCTTGGTGGTTTCTTGACCTTAAGGTTTAGTGAGTAGCAGGTATTTCATTTGTAATAAGTCTTTGAGCTATTTTGGAATTGGTAAGTCTTATTAGTTGCTGCTACTGCAGTTCCTTGATCCTTCTTTTATATTTTTCAAGATACCTATACTGTGGTTATAATGACTCACAGTTGGTCATAATTGTTCATCTTGTATGCCGTATGATCTTCTTATGCTCCAATCTGATGGCTTGCAAGGAAAGACTGTCTCCTATACTGATGTCATCATTCTGGGGTCACTGTTACAATAGATAAATGCTATCAATATAATACTAAGACCAATAATATCTATTATAAGAAGAAGAAAAGAAGATAAAAGTAGTAAGAAAAAGAAGATCAGAAGAATGTACTATTAGCATTTCTAAAGAATAGTAATAATAAAGAAAAATCAATATCAAGTTTTAGAGGATTTACTCTAATATAGTCCTATTAGAATATAAGTCAGAAAATATAACTAGAATAGATATTACTATAGTTGAAGACATAATTCTAGAACTATAGACAACTACCCTACTTGTAACTAGTTTAGAGATAACTATTTCTAAGAACTATATCAGAATACTTAAGACAAGAAGTTATCTTACTAGAAGTGAAATTTTGATTAAAGGAGTTTTGATTATATAGGAGAAATTCTGCTTATTATAAGAAATCACAACTTTACAATTCTATTTGTAGTTAAGAAGGACTAATTAATATAAATACTGATCTTTTTAGTACTAAAATCCAAAATCTTTGAAGTAAAATACTGGAGGAAACAGAAATAGAAATAAAATAATTTATATCTATAGAAAGAGAAGTTTTTGTCAATACTAAAATTACCAAACTTGTAACAGTTCTAGTTTCTTTAAGAGGAAGTGGCTAAATCTGGAAGTTCTAGTTGGCCTAAAGTAGCTCAAAGAGATACTTAAAGGTTTAAGTATTCTTGAAGGATTTCTTGGGAGAAAATATTCTGAGCTTTATTCAGGTAGAGAACAAGGATATTTATATATGATCTGAAAGAAAGATCTGGAAAGATCTTGGAAAGAAAGAGAAATGCCAAGAAATAGGTTCTCAGCAAAGCTGACTAATACTATTCTACAATGTTCTGAAAGGTTCTATGACTAGCTAAGATAAGATACTTGACACTAAGGAAAGACAAGAATGTTGTAGTGGTGTCTGGGTACCGAGAGAAGGTTTCTAAGTAAGTAGAAGGTGACAGAACATAGTAGAATTTTCAAGAAATGACAAGAAAAGACTAAATAAAAGATGCAAAAATGTACTAAGACTAAATATAGCTGTGAAATTGTTACATCTCTCTCTCCTTAAGAACCAATATCCTCATTGAGTTCTTAAATAATACAAGACTAGATATACTTAACCAAAATTTCTCAAACTTGAATTAGCACATTGGTGAGAATTGGCCATCCTCATATAGGGCAGAGGGCCTATTATCAGACTAACTAACTGGGAGGGGTTCGAACCCAGCTAGTAGCTTCATTTTGGTGGACTTCTTGTTCATTAAATGTTCTGCTGGTTCCAGGGTCCCAAAGTAAACTTCTGATGTATAAGATACTGGTCATTGCCATAGGTCATCAACAATCCAAGAAAGTCACTACAGGGATTAGATAATGTATTTTGCCTCAAAGTCTTGAACTAGATCTTGAGAGTTCTTGAGATTGACCAGTGGTTCCCAGGTAGCATTATATTTAGGATAACCCATCCACTTGACTAGGTATTCAGGACAGCAGTAGTGGATTCATTTGTCAAGAATTTTCTCAGCTTCATACTCGATATGGTCTTCAATAATCACAGGGGCAGAAGGCTTAGGAATTCAACCAGGGTAGGGTGGTGACTGGTTCCAGATCTTGAAGTGTGACACATGAAAGACTGAGTGTACTCTCATGGTTTCAGATAGCTTGAGGCAGTAGGAGGATGCAGAGACTTGTTCAGTGATCTCAAAAGGTTCAATATACTTGGGTTGGAACTTGTTTGAAGGGTGGTTGACTTGAGATTATATCTTGAGGTTCTCAGTAAACAGTTGGACTTGATCTTCAATAGTGTAAGTGACATTATGGTATTTCTTGTCAGCATACTTGGCTTGATGCTGTTGAGTCTTCTGAAGATTCACAGTAGCAATCTTGAGTAGTTTGTCCATTTTGTCTATAAGGTTCTTGGTAGTTGGGACTTATATTTGACTGGTTTTCTTGAAAGGAAATAGACTTGCAGGGGTCTCGGGATCTTGACCATGGAGTAATCAGAAAGGGGATAGACTAGTAAATAATTAGACAGCATTGTTGTATACAAACTCCACATAAGTCAGATAGATGTCCCAATCATCTTGCTCATAAGAAACATAGTTTCTAAGTATCTGTTCTAGAGTTCTGTTCATGCACTTGGTTTGTCCATCAGTTTGTGGGTGAAAGGCAGTAGATATAGCTAATTGGGTTCTTAAAGTCTTGAAGAGGGTGTGCCAGAAGTGACTGGTAAACTTGGGGTCATGATCACTAACAATTACTTGGGGTAGACCATAGTGATGAAAGATAGACTTGAAGAAGATTCTTGTAATCTTGGGTGTGGTAGCATTGGCAGTGGTTGGTTCAGCAACCATAGTCTTGGTCAGGCAATTAATGAATATGATGATAGCATTAGCACCAGATTGAGTTCATGGTAGTTGAGTTACAAAGTCCATAGTGACTTGCTTGAACTTCTTGGTAGGAATTGGCAGTAGTTATAGCAAACTGATAGATGCTTGGTTGGTAGACTTGTTGTGCTGACATAGATCACAGCTGGCAATGTAGTTCTTGATTTCCTTGACCATGTTTGGCCAATAGTAGTGGCATTGGATGTTCTTGACAGTCTTCTCAATTCTCAGGTAACTGGTGAGAGAAGAGTCATGGTGTTCTTGCAAAACCTTGTAGTATAGGTTTATGTTTTCAGATAGGTAGACTTGATCTTGATGATAGATCAGGTTGTTCTTGACAGTATATATATGTATCCTTGAGTTCATTTGAGAAACCTCTAGTGGCAACTGTGTCTTCTTTGTAAGCTTATCTGATTTGGTCTAGGAATTCTGATGCCAAGGTGACTTGCATGATTGTGGCAAGGTCTGAGCATCTTGGTAAGACATCTGATACTATAAGTGTCTTGCTAGGCTTGTAGATAATCATTGGATTGAAGGTTTGAAGCTTGAGGCTTCACTTGGCTTGTAGATATGACAGAGTAGATTGGGTGTTGATGTACTTGAGAGATTGATGATCAGTAATGATATCAAACTCAACACCTTCTAGATAGTATTGTCAGTGGTCTAGTGCATGTATTATTGCTAGTAGTTCTTTCTTGTGAGTAGCTAGCTTTTGTTCAGCTGGGGCCAGCTTGTAGGACTCAAAAGCAATAGAGCAATATCCTTTGCCACCATCTTGTAATAGGACTGCTCTAATGGCAAAATTTGATACATTAGTTGTAATTATGAATTTTAGGCCTTGATCTACATTATGCAGGACTGGAGTATGGGTCAGGTGGTTCTTGAGTTCTTGAAAGACTTTTTGACAGAAGAGGCCCTAGGTGTAGGGTACATAGTAGTCTGAGTACAGGGCCTTCCTCATGAGGTTAGTCAGTGGCTCAGCAATACCAGAGAAGTTTCTGACAAAGCAGCAGTAATAGCCAGCTAGACCAAGGAAGAATCAGAGTTCTGTAAGGTTTGATGGAATGGGCCATTCTTCAATTGCTTCTATCTTGTATGGGTCTACTTGAATTTCTTATACAGAGACAATGTAGCCAAGATATTCGACTTATTTCTTAAAGAATTCACACTTCTTGAGCTTGATATAAAGCTTGCATTTTCACAGGATCTCCAGGACTATTTGAATGTGTTTGAGGTATTCTTCTTTAGTTACACTAAAGTTTAGGATGTCATCAAGATATACCAACAGGAAAATAAATAGTTAGTCCTTGAATATCTTGTTCATCAGGGTCTGGAATATAGCAGGTGCATTGGTGAGATCAAATGCTAAGACCAGAAATTCATAGAGTCCAAAGGGAGTCATAAATGGAGTCTTGGGAATGTCTTTTGGCTTGATTTGAATCTGGTGGTATCCTGACATAAGGTCTAACTTAGTGAAGTACTTGGCATTCTTGAGAGTATCAAAGATTTGATCAATCAAGAGTAGCAGATAGTAGTTCTTGACAGTGAGTTTGTTGAGTGCACAATAGTCTATGCACATTTGCAGGGTACCATTCTTCTTCTTGATGAATAAGACTAGTGAGCCATAAGGAGATTTGCTTGGCTGGATGGCTTCTCATATAAGTAGTTCTTCTAGTTCCTTCTTGACTGCTTCAATTTCAAGTGGTGACATGCAGTACATGTGTTTCTTGGGTGGTACAGCTCCAAGAGTCAGTTTGATTTCATGATCAACTTCTCATATAGGTGGTAGACCAGATAGCTTATCTGGAAAGACATCCTTGAATTTCTCTAGCAGTAGCGACACTTTCATTGACTGATAGTTTCTTGTCTTGTTTCTTGGAGAAGATCATTACAATAAAGGCATACATTGCCTTCTTGAGTACTTTCTTATACTGTATAGCTGACAGTGTTGCAATCTGGGTCTTGTTTGTGGTCTTGTCTGTCTTGATCATAATGTTGGCTCCATCTTGAAGTAAGGTGACTTCATTCTTATACCAATTAATATCTGGGTTGTGTTTCATAAGCCAGGGTTTTTCTAAGATTAGATCATAATCTCCTAGTGGTATAACCTTGAAGTCTACTCATTTCCAATATTTCTAGATCTTGATGGACAGTTTGGTGGCAATTGACTTAATGGGGTATAGAGTACTATCTGTAGTAACTATATTATTGTTCTTGGATATAGACTTGGTGAGGATCTTGAGGCTTTCGATGAGATTCTGATTGATGAAGTTCCCTGCAGCTCTGCTGTCTATGAGTACTTGAACTTCTTTTCCTTTGACTAGACCTTTGAAAATGAGCATAGCTTGAGCTCAATTTTCACTAAGACTTGCTACCTGATCAGTGCTGCCAAACTCCTTTTGATCTTGTTTGGTTTCAGGGAGTTCTTAGACTTCTGTAATCTTCAGTTGACTGGCTTTTTCTAGGATCATTTGTACAACTTGGTCTCCTTCTTTAACTGTATAGTCTTGATCCTTCTGGTTAACAAGCAAGACTTAAACTCAAGCGATCTTTCTCTGGCACAATTCACGTTACACACACTTTTCCAACACACTTTCAAGTCGTTTATTGGAGAAAGATACTAAGAAAATGTCAAGCAGCAAGCAAGCCGAGGTGCGTACCAGGTCGGGTGGACCTGGGGCTTTCGACTGGCAGCATGTTGGGAGGAGGCATGGGCTGGGGATGGGGTCTTTCGGTGCCTCGAATGGACAGGGCAGCTCGAGTAGTGGCGGTGGCACTGGTGGGGGGGCTGGAGGGCAGCCGAGGCGGAGCTTCGCGGATACACTGAGGACTGGGGGCTG
>RBNI01002760.1:0-17599 GCA_003990745.1 Jimgerdemannia flammicorona | reverse complement strand
ACAAGAGATATATGGCATTTGAATTTCTGCTATATATAATTAATATCCCCAAAAGAAAGGATATATCACTCATATTAGTCATCTTGATTTCCCAGCATAGGGCTTCTTTGACTCTATTAAGTCTATTCTTACTGACAATTATGATAATATCATCAATCTATATATCAATGAATACTATGCTGCTATCATTACAATGTTAGATATATATATAATTATCTGCTTCACAATATGTGAATCTATTATTAAGAAGATATTTATTAATCCTTTTGTTTCATAGCTATTGTGATCGCTGATCCAAATTAGTAATATGAAACAGAGGAATTAGACATTTGATCATGGTATCTGAATCTGATTCCCTATATTGTTTAGTCTTATAAATAGCAGTCATATTCTGCAAAGTGCAGAAACTTTAACATTCACAAAGATTTAGGAGATGTAGAATATTTGCAATCAGTGAAATCCTAGCAGATGTTAAAAGATTCGATACTTACAGAAAATGACTCACTACTTAGCCACCTTATAGCTAGCAAACTTGTATAAATAACCCAGTATCTTCGAGTGAATAAACCTCCATTCGAAATAGTTCAAGCAAAGAGAAAGCAAAAGGAACTAGTAAGCCTGCAGGCAGATACACTTCGAACTCACCCATTCCTATATCCCAAGGACTCTATAGAGTTGAAGAAAAGCAAGTTTTTAAGATATAGAAATCCAACATACTTCAAAGGTTAAGTGTCCACTACATTACAACTTGGTGCCCATTGGCTGGTAATTTAAGACGAATTTCTCACTTTCAAGCTGAACAATGAACAACTGCCACCACCTTATTGAAATATGTAGGTTACAACTCGATATATATGGTGGTGCAGCCTTCCTTGACTACGTCATCATGTAAACGTCACTGATGGCGACGCATAAAAGCACGTAAGAATTAGTAATAAACGCTTTGCTTCTCTCTCTAAAAGTCCACATTCCACAATAGGTTATGAGCCCCGGTTAGCAGCTATACACCCCTCTTACACATATGCTATACTACGCTATACAATGGCTACTAGTTCAAGCAGTGCTAGCAGTGTGCCGCCAAGTTCTGGTAACACAAACACAGCCAGAACGGGTTTCACTTCCATGACGACGAACATTCCGGCAGTGGCGCCAATGTCAACGGTAAAGAGGACAATTCCTGTCTTTGACGGTAAGGACTACACCATATGGGCATATCATATGAAGAATCTCCTTGAAGAATGCGGTTTGGAGGACTACTGGAAGCCACAGGCGCAAGTAACGACATACGACGCCGTGAAAGATCGCAAAGCGCTAAGGGAGATTACGTTCACCCTTTCGAACATGCAAATGAAGCTGGTAATCAACACTACGACGGCGAATGAAGCCTGGGAGATTTTACGCAATCACCATCAACAGGCATCCGCGTCAAACAGATTCCACTTAAAGGTGCAACTATTCAATCTTCGAATTAAGTCCAAGGAGAGCATCCGGGACTACGCCAATCGAGTCGACGAGCTGGCGAATCAAGTGAACTCCCTTATATCTACGCTGGCGGACACCATCAAGGATGAAGACAAGGTCCTGGCTCTTATACGAGGCCTTCCCGAAATGTACAACGTGGTTGTCGCTGCTATGAGGGAATCCGGCAGATTATCAGATTATAAGCATGTCGTCACAAGTCTTTTAAACGAGGAAACAAGGCTAGGCAGCAACAACGCTAACGAGGAATACGACGAGAAAGCATTCTATGGGGGAGCACGTGGACGAGGCAAAGGCAAGCCGAACAAAGGTCGAGGCCAGCAACGCGAGAAATTCGATGGTAAATGCTTTTACTGTAATAAGCATGGACATCGTGAGCAGGACTGCAACTGCAAGAAGAAGGAAAAGGGTGGCCAACAGCAAGAACAATGGCAGGCAAACATGGTGGATGCCAACAACGAAAACAGTAGTGGCAGAGGTCTATTCTTCGCAGAAGCGGTGACCTATCCATATGCAGAAACCATTGAAATAGGAGGAAATTCGGAACCAACCACCAGTTCCACCAGTTCGACATCTACAAATCCTGGTCAACAAAACACTTTTCAGACAGCGAAAAATGGTGACGTCAACGTCGGCACCAGCGCAAATGTAAGCTATACGCCGAACAGCGCTTATGCATGCAGCGAAGAGGTCTGGCTCATGGATTCGGGCGCAACACAGCATATGACGGCTCACCGAGAGTGGTTCTCTATGTACAAGAAGTTCGAGCATCCCATACCTATCAAGCTAGGCGAAAATAACGTCATTTACACTCAAGGGAAAGGCAACGTAGGCATACATCTACATGGAAACGTTGATGAACCTTCAGGCACCTTCGTGGATGTACTATACGTTCCAGATATAGGCAAGAACCTCTTCTCGATAGGCCGGATGATGGCTCACGGGGACAGAGGAGTAAATATACGCCTGAATGGTGTAACGGTAATCAATCTGAAGAACAATAATGAGTTAATGTATGCATCGAAAAAGGGGAACCTATATGCAATCAATGGCACGCCAAGTGGCGCTACATCCGCATATTCTGTAACTACGACAGGAGAGGATTTCTGGCGTATAATGCATGAATGCTTAGGACATATCAGTAAAACGAGCCTGGAATGGATGATAAGGAGCAAGTCCGTGTACGGTTTACCGGACTATACGCCACCGGATTTCTTTTGCGATGGATGCGCGGTAAACAAGGCTTCCCGGCAACCTTTTCAGGAACGAACAAAGCGAGTGGCCGGCATTCTCGATTTGATTCATATGGATATTTGTGGCCCCATGCGAACGGCATCACACTCCGGGAAGAAGTATTTTATTATATTCATTGATGATTATACACGCAAAGTCCACGTATATTTCATTGCGGGGAAAAACAAGGCATTCGACAAATTCCGGGAATTCAAGGCAGCCATGGAGAACGAGACGGGATGTAGAATACGAACCCTATACTCAGATAACAGCAAAGAATACGTCAACAAAGGTTTCAGACACTTCTTAAAGAAGAATGGTATACAGCACTCTACGACAGCCCCTTATATACCTTAGCAAAATGGCATGGCAGAACGATTCAATCGAACGGTAGTGGAAATGGCTAGAATGATGATGAATATGGCCAGCTTACCGAAGTCCTTTTGGGTGGAAGTAGTGAATATGGTGGCATATATTCGAAATCATTGTTTCTCTCGAGCTCTAAGCAAGGATCCTGGTAAGCAATTCAGGAACGACAGCAATCTTACCCCTGAGGAATTATGGAATGGATCCAAGCCTGACATTTCACACTTATGCATATTCGGAAGCAAGGCATACATTCTGGACAAAGGTGGCAACTGAGGCAAGTTCAAACCTAAGGCAGATAAGCATATATTCCTTGGATACGATGGAGCGGGATACAGACTTTGGAACCCGCAGAAATGATGTATGATCATTTCACGCGACATACAGTTCAAGGAGACTAAGCAGGAAATTTACATGGAAATTCCTATCTCAAATCCGATGGTGAATTCGATGGTACAGCCAGTGACATCTATGCCAAAGACATCCTTGGGACCTACGCTAGCGAAAACGCAACCCATTCAAATGGAAATGAAGTTGCAAGAACCAAGGATAATGGAAATTACGGACGAGAATGATGAAGAGGATACCTTTCCGAAGGGTAAGAAGAAGCGCAAATCTGGGATGTATAACAAAGTCTAAGCGGATCTGGGAAATTACTGGAACCCACCCAAGTCATCTTGTCACAAACAACATCACGTGAACTATGCCTGTGAATGCACTTACATAGCAACGACTGGTGAGCCAGCACACTACGACGAAGCCATTCATTCGAACGATAAAAAGGAGTGGAAAAAGGCTATGGATGAGGAGTATAACTCACTCATCGAGAATAACACATGGGACTTAGTCCCTCTTCCAGCAGATCGACAAGCCATAGGATCCCGATGGGTGTATAAAATTAAATGCAATAGCAACAGCAATGTAGAACGGTATAAGGCTCGATTTGTAGCAAAGGGATACTCGCAAGGCTACGGCGTAGACTACGATGAGACATTTTCCCTGGTATTTAAGTTGACTTCGCTTAGAATACTTCTTGCGATCGGAGCCAAGTACGACTACGAAATACACCAAATGGACGTAAAGACAGCATTCTTGAACGGTGACATAGACACGGAGTTATATGTATGACAACCACAAGGATACGAACTATACGACAATGATGGAAATGAGCTTGTATGTAAATTACGCAAAGGGCTCTACGGAATCAAGCAAGCGGCAAGGTTGTGGAATCGAAAGATCGATGGATATCTTCTAGACAACAGATTCAAGCATTGTGAAGCTGATCCATGCATATACACCTGACATACATCCTCAGGAATGGTATACCTGGGAATTTGGGTTGACGATATTATTTTAGTCAGAACGGTAAGTGAAATCAATGACGTAAAGGCTACACTACACCAGGAATTCAAAATGACGGACTTAGGCGAAGCATCCTATCTCCTTGGAATATCGATTACATGTAACAGGCGTGAGCGCGCTATACACCTAACGCAAGCCACATACATTCGAAATATTCTCGAGCGATTCGGGATGGGTGAATGCAAACCAGTCGGGACACCTATGGAAACATTCGTGAAACTAAAGAAGTCTGACACTACGCCCGAGGGAAACGACATCCCCTATTGACAGACCGTGGGATCCCTTATGTATCTTATGCAAGGGACAAGACCTGATATCTCTTTTGCAGTAAACAAAGCAGTGCAGTATTCTTCATGCTACGACAATAGCCATTGGAAAGCAATCAAGCGAATTTTCAGGTACATCAAAGGAACCGCGGACTATACGCTCAGTTTGGGTGGTGATAATGGGCAAAGCGGGAGTACTATATGCCTATTCGGTTCTTGTGATGCCGATTGGGCTGGCGACCTAGATGACAGAAGGTCTATGACTGGATACATCTTTAAAGTAAACAATGGAGCCATTTCATAGCAAACGCGTAAGCAACCTTCAGTGGCAACATCATCTATGCAAGCGGAATATCAAGTGTTGTCAACAGCAACAAAGGAGGCTATCTGGCTTCGAGAACTGTTAAAGGAGCTGGGATACGAGCAACGGCACTCTACGCTACTCCAGCAAGATAACCAATCAACAATTGCTTTGGCGAAGAACCCTATACATCACGCCAGAACGAAACATATTGACATACAGCATCATTTCATATGTGAATGCGTGGAAAACAGCACTATACACCTTGAATACACCCCAACAGAATATATGACAGCGGATTCATTAACTAAAGCCCTTCCAAAGGCAAAGTTTGACTTATGCATGCAAGGAATGGGTATTACGGGACTCTACGCTGGTAATTAAGGACAATTCGGGATGAGATAGGATAATAGAATGACAGCAAGTTTCTTTAACATTGATCGCTACATTGCAGATTTCTACCAACATTGCTCATCTACGAATGTTCACATCTCTACTTTTCAACCTATTTTTCGAGCTTTAAGCAGGCAATTCGAATGTTTTTCAGTTTCTAGATAGCGGTCTGAACATTACAGCGAGATTTTGCAGTGGTTATAGCTTAGTATTGCAGTTTGGGAATTTGCATATCTCGTTGAGCGGGAGTATTGAAATATGTAGGTTACAACTCGATATATATGGTGGCACAGCCTTCCTTGACTACGTCATCATGTAAACGTCACTGATGGCAATGCGTAAAAGCACGTAAGAATTAATAATAAACACTTTGCTTCTCTCTCCAAAAGTCCACATTCCACAATACACCTGAACAACCATACAAACTGAGGCAATATACCAAGACAAGATGGATATGAGACCATCAGTATTCCATGAATATACCTCAGATGAATCAATCATCACCTTCATCAATGATTTCGAGCAGTATACTGCTGTAAGAACCCTGACAGCAGCACAGCAAGTAGCCCTCATGTCCTTCAGCCTATGAGGTCCTGCCAGAGCAGCATTCACAGCCGCAACCTATGCAGGAAATGATGCTGATGCCATACTGACAGCACAGAAGACCTGGCTCTGAAACACCTATTACACAGATGAGATTAAGCAAGCCCTGAAGGATCAGCTCAACACAACATGCCAAGGAATGAGTGAGGATCCAAACACATTCTATACCTGAATCCAATATTAGATAATCCTCACAGATTATGCTGATGCTATCCGAGATCAAGTAGCTGAAGCAAGCTTCATGAAAGGAGTCCACCCAGAGATAGCTATGGCCATTCACTCATTACCAGTAGTTCTGGATCTACCACAAAAGGTCACCTATGCTCAGCAGTATTGGATAGCCAGACATCCACAAGACCATACAATGGAAAGAGTCACTGGAGTCAGAATCAAAGCACCCAAGGCAACCAGTGTGATCCCCACCACAATGATCAATCGAAACACACCTCAAACAAGAGCTACAGAGCAGCAGAGAAACAGCAACCCCATGGAGGAGCTTGCCAAGCAGTTTGCTAAAATGACTACTCACCTAGGGGACATAGTAAAAGAAATTAGAGGAAGAGATCGCTGCCCGATTCAGAAGTTGGCCACCACCTCAGACAAGAAGAAAGGTACCTGCTATAGCTATGGAGAAGAAGGCCACTACTCATATGAATGTATGAGTGAAACTAAGCACAAGGCCCAGCTGAGCAATGCTACTAAAAACAAGGAACAGGCCAACATCATTACCTTCGAGGAAATTGAAGAGTCAGACAAAAAATGGGAGGCCTATCCTGTACAGACTACCAAGAAGGATGTTCGTAAGAAACCCTACAAGAGACCACCAGGAAGACCCAAGAAGAATCTGGTGGAAAAACAGATGGAAATGGCCACAGAAAGCCAAGCCGAAGAAATGGATCAAGATATAGAGCTCGAGCAGGCAGTCCAAGATATCATCTGAGGAACCACTCCAGCTAGCGAAGGAGAAAAGGAGAAGAAACTTCGCAAAACCAAGACTTTCAAGTATGATATCTTCAAGGATCTCAGCCAACAAAAAGTCAATGCAACCTTTGGCCAGCTCACAGAAATTCCCACGTTTAGACAGCAAATGAGATTTGGACTTGCCGAAACAACCAAGGAGCAGGGTTGGAAGATAACTGAAGCCAACAATGTTCAAGAAGATTCTGGAGAAGAAAGTGAAGACAACCACCTATGCAACCTGCCAAATTGAAGACAGAATCTTTGAAGTCATCATAGATATAGAAGCAGGAGGATGCCTCCTCAGCAAGAAGGCAGTAGATCACCTGGGATGGGAGGTCGAAGAAGCAACCAAGTTGGTGTTTGTTATAGCAGATAGTACAAGAGCCACCCCTCTGGGAAAAATCCGAGATATTCCCATCAAGTTTGGAGGAGCAACTATCCCAGTGGATGTGATAGTAACCAATGCAACCAACTATGACATTCTAATTGACAACCAGTGGCTTCACAAAGCCAGAGCAATAATCGACCTGAATGCTCAGAAGATGTAGATTATCTACTAAGGTCAGAAGATGCGAATTCCCATCAATATCAACAAAGGAGTGCTCCCTGAGATGGAGGAAGATGAGCAAGAAGAAGCTTACATGGTGACCACACAGAAAAAGAAGAAGAAAGTCGGATGGATGAGTGAAGAAGAATGGTGCAAGAAGATTGCAGAAGGATATGCACTACAAGGAGTCTGCCCACATGGGATCCGAATATACTGTATGGAGCATGTCAATGAGTGCTACCAGTGCACCAGTAAAATCAAGGAGATCTACCACCAAAGAAGAAAGAAGACCCTCAAAGAACAAGCCAAAGAGGAAAAGGAGGAGGAGGAAGATGACGAACCACCAGCCCTTCTGGAGGACAGTGATAATGAAGAAGAAATCAAGGTCAAAATCTGGAAGATTCACTCTGATGCAGTCCTGCCAGAATACAAATCAGAAAATGCAGCTGGAATGGATATCGCCACAGTGGAAGAAACTCTACATAAACCCCAGACAACTACTCTACTTGCAACTGGCCTAGAGATGACCATCCCAAAGGATCATGTCAGGATCCTCAAGACAAGAAGCAGTTTGGCAAGAAGCGAAATTACAATTGAAGGAGGAGTCATTGATTCAGACTACATTGGAGAAATACTACTCATCACTAGGAATCACAATCCTACTATTCTATTCCCAATCAAGAAGAAGGACCGACTGGCACAGATGTTGATCTTCCCAGTCCAACAACCAAAGATCATAGAAGTCAAGAAGTTGGAGGAAATGAAAAGAGGAAAGAAAGGATTTGGATCTACAGGAAAAGGAGTATTCACCAGTATCAAGATTACTGAACTGGAGCATAAGAAGGAGGAAACCACAAACAAGCACAGCTAAACCATTGGAAATAAATTCCCACTCAAGGAGGAACTCAAGAAAATACTCCATGAATTTGAGGATGTCCTCGCCACAGACTTCAAGAATATTAAAGGAAAAACACCACACTACTATCATGAGGTAGATACTAGAGACACTGAACCAATTTACCAAAAAGTAAGACCTGTCCCACCAGCCTACTGAGAATGGCTCAGAGAAGAAATCAAGCAGATGGAAGAAGCCGGTATTATCAAAGAAGCCAGTAGCCCCTGGTCTTCACCAGTTGTACTAGCCCCGAAAAAAGGAAGCAAGCCTGGAGAATTCGCCCCAAGACTCTGTATCGACCACAGAAAGCTCAATGCAGTTACCAAGAAAGATTGCCAACCACTGCCCCTCATCAGTGACATCCTTATAACACTGGGAGATGAAGCACAGTACTACAGCACCTTGGACTTATACTCAGGATTCCACCAAATCGGACTCACAGAAATGGCAAGTGAAAAATCAGCCTTCATAACCCCAGATGGAACCTACATCTACCTGCAAATGCCATTTGGGATGTGCAATGCACCAGCAAGCTTCCAGCGAATGATGAACAAAATCTTCCACTATGACATGGGAAGATGGATGATGGTTTATATTGATGATGTAATCATCTACAACAAGACACCTGAGGAACATCTGCAGCACATACAGCAGATAATGTAAAGTCTGAGAAAGCAAGGCCTGTACATCAAGCCCAAGAAATGCAAGTTTGCAGAAATCGAGATCTCCTACCTAGGCCATGTTATCAATCGAGATGGAATACATATGGACCCCCTCAAAATACAAGCAGTAGCAGTATACCCAAGGCCCACCACTGTCACAGAAGCCCAAGCCTTCATGGGACTTGCCTCCTACTATTGTAGATTTATTAGAGGATTTTCCAACATCGCAGGTCCAATCTATGAACTCAACAAGAAGGACATCAAGGTCCAGTAGACTGGTAGACAACAAAAAGCATTTGATGAACTCAAGGTCAGACTGACCTAGGCACTCATCCTCAGACGACCCAATTGGACTCAAGAATTCATCCTGTAGACTGATGCAAGTGCACAGGGACTAGGAGCAGTCCTAGCTCAAAAGGAAGACAAAAAAGAGTATATCATTGCATATCCTAGCCACGGAACCTGAGGAGCTGAAAAAGAATACGAATCCTACAAGTTGGAATATCTTGCAGTCATCTGAACTGTGGAAAAGTTCCACTACTACCTGGGGGGAAGACACTTCACCATTCAAATAGACTACTCAGCTCTCACCTGGCTACTGACAACTAGACAACCCAAAGGAATCTATGCCAGATAGATAATGAAGCTACAAGCCTATGATGTAACCATTGTGCACCGCCCCAGAAGAATAAATTCCAATGCAGATGCTCTCTCATGAACACCCCAAAACACCTCCAACTAACAAATCAATTATGAATAAGGAGCTCTATTACAGAATCATCACATATCTGGGATAGCAAAAGATGCCCCAATATTGAAATATGTAGGTTACAACTCGATATATGATAGCGCAGCCTTCCTTGACTACATCATCATGTAAATGTCACTAATGGCGATGCGTAAAAGCACATAAGAATTAGCAATAAACAGTTTGCTTCTCTCTTCAAAGTCCACATTCCACAACAGATTATGAGCCCCACTTAGCAGCTATAATACACCCTCTAACACATATGCTACACTATGCTATACATGAATACAAGTAGTGCTAGCAGCGCACTAAGCCCCAGTGGTAACACAGGCTCGGATACCGGCACGGGTACGGCGGCCCCCGTTACGATGATGATGACAACAAAAATGGTGGTGCCTATAACTACAAATATGGTAAAAAGGATGATTTCTGTCTTTGACGGCATGGATTACACCATATAGGTGTATCATATGAAGAATCTCCTTGAAGAATGCAGTTTGGGGGACTATTGGAAGCCACAGGCACAGATTATGGGGTATGATGCTACTAACGATTATAAGGTGCTAAGGGAGATTATGTTTACCCTTTCGAACATGCAAATGAAGCTCGTAATCAATGCTATGATGGTGAACAAAGCCTGGGACATCTTGCGGAATCACCACCAACAAGCATCTGCTTCAAACAGATTCCACTTGAAGGTACAATTATTCAATCTTTGAATGAAGTCGATGGAGAACATCCGGGAATATGCCAACCGAGTCGATGAGCTGGCGAATCAAGTGAATTCCCTTACAACTATGCCAGGAGATGCCATTAGGGATGAAGACAAGGTCCTAACCCTTACATGAGGCCTTCCGGAGGCATACAACATTGTCATTGCAGCTATGAGGGAGTCTGGCAAATTATTGGATTACAAGCACGTCATCAATAGCCTATTAAATGGGGAAATGAGGCTGAACACCAACAAAGACAATGATGGCGAGGAAAAAGCCTTTTACGGCGGAGCACGTGGACAAGGCAATGGCAAAGGCAAGTCGAATAAAGGCCGAGGCAAGAGCCAGCAATACGACGGTCAGAAATTTGCTGGGAAATGCTTCTATTGCGACAAGCTCAGACATCGTGAAAAGGACTGCAACTGCAAAAAAAAGGAGAAAGGCAGACAATGGCAGGCAAATATGGTAGACACCAATAATGACAGCGGCAGCAATGGGGGAGGTCTATTCTTTGCAGAAGCGGCAACCTACCCATATGCAGAAGTGGGAGATAATTCAAAAGACAATGCCAGTTGCAAATACAGTGGCAATTCGACATCTACAAATCCTGATAAAGAAAACACTCTTCAGACAGCGAAAAATGGTGACGTCAACGTCAGCGCCAGTGCAAATGTAAGCTATATGCCAAACAGCGCTTATGCATGCAGTGAAGAGGTCTGGCTCATGGATTCGGGTGCAATACAGCATATGACGGCTCACCATGAGTGGTTCTCTATGTACGAGAAGTTCGAGCATCCCATACCTATCAAGCTAGGCGACAATAACATCATTTACACTCAAGGGAAAGGCAACGTAGGCATACATCTACACGGAAATGTTGATGAACCTTCAGGCACCTTCATGGACATACTATATGCTCCAGATATAGACAAGAACCTCTTTTCAATAGGCCGGATGATGGCTCGCGGGGACAGAGGAGTAAATATACGCCCAAATGGTGTAGCAGTAATCAATCTGAAGAACAATAAGGAGTTAATGTATGTATCGAAAAAGGGGAATCTATACGCAATCAACAGCACTCTGAGTGGTACTACATCCGCATATTCTGCAACTATGACAGGAGAGGATTTCTGGCATATAATGCATGAACACTTAGGATATATTGGTAAAACGAGTCTCGAATGGATGGTAAGGAGCAAGTCTGTGTATGGTTTACTGGACTATATGCCACCAGATTTCTTTTGCGATAGATGCGCGGCAAACAAGGCTTCCCAGCAACCTTTTCAGGAATGAATGAAGCGAGCGGCCGGCATTCTCGATTTGATTCATACAGATATTTGTGGCCCTATGCGAACGGCATCACACTCCAGGAAGAAGTATTTTATTACATTCATTGATGATTATACACGCAAAGTCCACGTATATCTCATTGTGGGGAAAAACGAGGTATTCAACAAATTCTGGAAATTCAAGGCAGCTGTGGAGAACGAGATGGAATATAGAATATGATCAACATCTTTCACCAGTACCATTCGGGTGACACAAGACTCAGGCAACACTTTTTCCAACGTTTTTGGTGACGGACGACTAGCAAGATGGATAGCATTGATCAAACTGGTGAGCGTACTGGTCAGGGGGGTGACAGCGCCTTTGGCTGGCAGCAGGTGGGGAGGAGGGGTGATGGTTTGGGGATGCCGGAGGCCTCGAGAGTGAGCAGAAGCACCGGCGGTAGAGGAAGGGGCGGTCTGAGGCAGAGAGGAAGGGAGAGGTCGACCTTTGCTGACACAGTCCGAATGGGGAAGATGGCTTCTGGACCGGATGGTTGGCTGGGCCTGGGGAAGGCTTCGATGACTGCTGCTAGAGGACAGGGCGGTGTGCCCAGGGGTGCCTCTGATGGTAGGGTGGGAGCTGGAGTAGGGGCTGGAGATGGGGCTGTGACTGCTGATGGGGCTGTGACTGGGGATCTGGCAAAAAATCCAGATGTGACGGTGGTTGGCGATGCGGGGCTGGGAGGGGGCACGAGGCCCGGGGACCTGGCAGATGGCATGACGGGCATGGTGTCGGCCCCGTTACTCAAGAAGTCGAGGTCGGAATTCGCAGTCATGATGTGCTTCCGGGGCTTGGCGGTGATGGCGAGGATGATTTTGGGGCTGGTGGCGCAAGAGGCTAAGGGAGCGGCCTCCGTAAAGTTCTTGAGGGGAAAGGAGGGGGTAGAGGTGGGGTTTGAGGAAGAAGACGCCCTGTTGGCAGCCATGGAGAAGGGGATGATGGTTGGCGGAGTGGTGGTTCCTATGGCCCGGTGCATGCACTGGGACCCTCGGGTGGTGCAGTTGACGGTGTTGGATCTCCCAACTGTGTCGAAGGAGAGGACCAGGGAGTTCGTTGTAGAGGCGATCAAGGAGTATGGCGAGATCGTGGATATTGGGTTCAAGGTCTGGGAGGGCACAGTGCTTAGGACTGGTGACGTCGACGTCAGGGTGAGGCTGTTTGGGAAGGAGAATATGGGACGGTCGAGGGACTGGCCGGTGTTGCTAAGGTGGGGGCCAGTGGAGTGTAAGGTCGTGAGGGTGAAGGGGACCCAGGAGGAGGAGGAGGACCTATTGGAGGCGCTGGAGGATCTGGAAGGGGTGGTTGCAAGGAGAAGATTGGCCTGGAAGGAGTTCGAGGCCAGGACGGTGGTAGGGGAGGTGGATGGGAAGAAGGTCCGGATGGAGAAAGGGGTTTGGGAGAGGATGCAGGGGAGGAAAATACAGAAGGAGCTGCTGGCGAGGCTGGGTGAGGGAAGGACTGGTGGAAGCTTGGAAGAAGGTGCTACTGGGTTGCGGGAGAGCGCTTGGGCTGAGGGGGGAGAGTTAGCCCAAGGTGGGGCTCCGAGTGGAGGGAGGATAGAGGAGGAGGGTGTGTCGGTGGTAGATGCGGAAATGGGTGAAGGTGTACACCCTCAGTATAGTGTTCCGGGTGGGGCTGAGGGGGAGGAGGAGCTGATGGATGTGCCGGATGAGGAGTGGGATGAGTCAGTGAGGAGGAGCATGCTGATGGACCTGGGGGTGGATGGGGGCTGTATCGCTCAGGGTGCGACAGAGGCAGTGGAGGAGGAAAAGTGGATGTGGAAGACCCTAGAAGGGGTGGCGGCTGAAGAGCTGGGGGGTGAGGACTTCCGGGTGATGGAGGAGAGGCATTGGAAGGATATTCTGCGAGGGGAGGAGGTGCCGAGGAAGATGAGGAATGAGATCCTAGCTGTCCTCTTGGAATCTGTTGAATATCAGGTTGATGATCAGAGGGAGGAGGAGCTTCGGAAGATTGCAAGCGACAGGGCACTTTTCTTGTGGAATTCGAGGAAGGGGCTGGAGAAGTGGTGCGCAGTCTGCCTGGACTACCGGTCAGAGATGGAGGTCATGGATGGCGTGGAATGCCAGGAAATCTTAGAGGCACTGGATGCTCAGGCTATTGTGGAGGGTGACTTGGAGGTGGAAAGGCGCTTGGATCTGGCTGGGGATAAGATGAGCATGGAGTATTAGGTTGGGGGAGTCTATTCAACATTTCTTCAATATGAACAGTATAACCAGAGTATTTTCATTGAATGTTAATGGGCTATGGAGGGCAGATAGGAGGAAGTTCATTTTTGGTTGGCTCAAGGGACTGGATGCAGACCTCTTCTTGCTACAGGATGTTCGGTATGAGGAAGAGGTGGACTTACAGGATTGGACTAAGGAATGGGGAGGCATGGCAGTATGGAGGGGGAAAGTATGTATTCTCGTTAGGAGAGTGTTGGGGGACATTGTGGACATTGGACATTGGGGGTCTCGAGTGGTGTGGGGTTTGTGGAGGAGGCCTGGACAGGGCTCGCTGATGGTTGGGTCATGTTACTGCCCAGCTGAAAGAGGGGAGAGAGTGAATTGGATGCGCCGATTGAAAGAGGCTGGTGTATTGGGAGAAGTTGGCTTGGATTGTATGGGGGGTGACTTCAACATGGTACGGGATAAGGAGAAGGATAGGACTGATGGTGGTAGAGGTGTGCAGGGAGAAAGTGGTGGGCTGGGGGACTGGCTGGAAATAGAGTGATTGTGTTCCTTAGTAGACTCCGGAAGACACCTTTGGGCCGATCGGCGAGTATACACCCACTGGGCAGCAGGGCTGGGTTCCAGGATTGACTGGGTTCTAACAGCCGAGTGTTGGGGAGCAGATGTCTGGTCGGTGCTGGAGGTGATATGGTGTCCGTGGTCTGATCACTGGGGGCTGCTTGGTAGGGGGAGGTTTGGGGGAAATGAGGATGGGCCTGGACATTGGCGGCTAAATTCCTCTTTGTTGGAGGATAGGGCATTGTGGGAGGGATGGGAGACAGAGGTGGTTGGGAATATTAGTCGGTGGCGGGACCAGGGTTTGGGAGTTGGAGACCATTGGAGAAGACTGAAGGCGACTGCCCAGGGGTATTGGAGGGAGGCAGGGAAAGCGAAGTGTACTCAGCGAAGACAGAGGGTACTGTGGGCCTCCCGGCGTCTGGCTGCACTTATGGGGAGGTGGGCAGGGGTGCTGGAAGATGGGGAGGTGACTGATTGGCGTATTGTGTGAATTCGACAGGAGGTCGACGAGCTTAAAGGAGTATTACAGAGGGAGGAGGAGGTGAAGCTTCAGGGAATGGTGGCCCGCTTGCGGTGGCAGGGACTGGAGGAAGGGGAGAGGCCTTCGAGGTTTTTATCAAGGTTATTGCAAGCACGACGAGTGAGGCAGCGGTGGGAGGGGGTTCTGGACACGAACGGCGAGCTGGTGGTGGGGTCTCCGGCGATTCTGGGGTTATTGCGGAACAGATGGGGGAATTTGTGGAGTGAGGAAGAAGGAGGGATGGATGCTATGGACATTGAGAGGCAGCTGGGGGATTGGACTCCAAACCCTGCAGAGGGACTTGGGACATTGGGAGACCCAGTGCGTGGGGAGGAGATTTGCAGAGTCATGGCCTCGACGAGTAAAGGGACTGCCCCAGGAGAGGATGGGCTTCCCTGGGATTTTTGGCAGAAAATGGCTGGAGTCGGTGAGGTTCTTGAAGAGATGACTGCTATGTGTGGTGAAGTTCTTTGGTCTGGTGCCTGGATTGGGGGACAGCGCTTAGGGCTGGTCTCCTTGCTCTACAAGGATAAAGGGGAGTGTGAGGACTGGAAGAACTGGCGGCCAATTATGCTTCTTGACATGGACCACAAATTGGTGACCAAGATCTTAGTGTTGAGGCTGCAAGGAATCGCTCAGCAAGTGCTTGGGGTGGAGCAGCATGGGTTTGTTGGTGGGTGGTTGATTAGGGATGGGACAGCTTGGGTTCATGGTGTGATTGAGGGTGCCCGGGCAACAGGAGTTGATGGAAGGTTGGTGTTTCTGGACCAGGAGAAGGCTTACAACCAAGTGCGGAGGGTATGGCTGGAGGGGGTGCTGAAACGGGTTGGTATCCCGCCAGGGTTCTGAGGATTGCTAATTAGCCTCTTGGAGGACAGTCAGGCGGCGCTTGTTGTTAATGGCCATAGGGGAGTGACCTTTCCCCTGGGACGTGGGGTGCCCCAAGGGGATCCCTTGTTGCCCATTTTGTATGCCCTTTCTCTGGAGCCTCTACTGGACCGAATTCGGCATCGGATTGGGGGTTTGGACATTCTAGGGGTTAATTGGAAGGTGGGGGCCTTTGCAGATGACATGGTGGTTGGGCTGGGCTCTCTGGCGGATGTGGAGGAGTTACAGAGGTCTGTGGAATGGTATGAGAGGGGCTCTGGGGCTAAGTTGAACTGGCACAAGTGTGAGACTCTAGTGCTCGGTGCTGGGATTGTTGGTGGCAAGGTCATTGGGACTGTAGTACCGGCTGGAGAGCCTGTGCGGTATTTGGGGATCTACTTCTCGGTGTTCGGGTCTCTTCTTCCCTGGGTGTGGTGGGATCATAAATTGTTAGAGTGGGGTAATATTCTGCTGTGCTGGGGGGGCCGGCATATGTCCCTGGCTGAGAGAGTGATGGTACTGAATGTGTACTGGATGCCCAAGCTTTGGTATGTTGGTTACCATTTGGATTTTCCACCGTGGGTGGTCAAGGGGTTGTTGAAGATGGCGAGGTCATGGATCTGGGGTGGAAGGCGGAGTCAGGTCGGGTGGGAGGTGCTCACATTGCCCTTGGAAAGAGGTGGGCTAGGATTAGTGGACTTTCCTAAGCGGCTCCTATGCCTTAGAGCTTGGTGGCTGAGAAGAGCTAGCGAGCTGCATGGTCGGGAGTGGGTGCCACTCATGCAGAGATTGTGGGAGGTTCGGTACTCCCCACGTGGGGACATGGGTGATCTGCTTGCGATGGTGGCCATGGAGGGGAGTAGGAGGGTGCGGTTTACAGGCTTCTAGTGGGGGGTGGTAGATAGCGTGAAGAAGATTGGACTTCGGTAGAGAGGTGAGGAGGCAGAGGAGGATTGGGGACCACAGATGTGGAGGTGGGACAGGTTGTTGCTCGGTGGTGTACTGGTGGAGGACTTTAAGCTTGGCGAGGGCCTGGAGTGTCTGTGTGGCCTAGGTGCAGACCTGTGGCCTGAAGCATGGCAGAGAGTTGGAATTGGCGAGGAGTGGGACTGGAATGGAATCTGGCTTTGAGGCAAGAGGGTGAGGCAGTGGCTGCCCCCCAAGTTCTGGCTGGTGTGGTGGCATGTCCTGCGGAGGAATGTGATGTTGAACTATCGGTCTGGGCACTTGGTGGACGGTGGCATGTTTGAGTGCGAGGAATGTTTCAATGTTGGTCAGGAGGGAGGAGTGGTACAGACGCCTGAACATTGGCTTGGGGAGTGTGAGGTATTGGAAGAGTACTGGAGGGGTATTAGGTGCCGGATGGGGCAGAGGGTCCTGGAGGGAGAGGGAGAGGGGAGATGGGGAGAGCTCCGCCATCGGCTGGTGGGGGGAGCTGGGGACGAGTGACTGACCCTTGGGTGGGCCTTGGCGATCTGGGTTGGGTTGGCTGGACATTGGGCTCGTGTCTTTGAAGAAGGACGTCAGGTTGGGGTGGGGGACAAGTTGGCCCGTTGGGAATGGTTACTTTTGGACATTTTGAATGGGTGGTGGCAAGGTTGGGGG